>JAECUM010006768.1:0-74572 GCA_016617855.1 Megalonaias nervosa | reverse complement strand
AAAAGAGCAGTTGTTAGTTAATCCTCTTCATAAGAGCAGTTGTTAGTTAATTCCCGTCATTCTAGCAGTTGTTAGTCAGTTAATCCGCTTCATAAGAGCAGTTGTTAGTTAATTCCTTTCATAAGAGCAGTTGTAAGTCAGTTAATTCCTTTCATTATTACAGTTGTTAGTCAGTTAATCCCCTTCATAAGAGCAGCTGTTACTCACTTAATTCCTTTCATTATATCATGTGTGTGTCAGTTAATTCCCTTCAAAACAGCAGTTGTTAGTCAGTTAATCCCCTTCATAAGAGCAGTTGTTAGTCAGTTAATTCCCTTCATTCTAGCAGTTGCAGTCAGTTAATCCACGTCATAAGAGCAGTTGTTAGTTAATTCCCTTCATAAGAACAGTTGTTGTTGTCGACCGCTCCGTTGGCCTAGTGGTTAGAGCATCCGCCTCGGATGCGGGAGGTCGTGGGTTCGATCCCCGGCCGAGTCGTACCAAAGACTTGCAAAAATGGTACTAACAGCTGCCTCGCTTGGCGCTCAGCATTAAGAGGTTAGTGTTAGGACTGGTCGGCCTGGTGTCAGGATAATATGAATGGGTGGGACATCATGCTACATGTCTGCGGCATAATGCCCCAGTGCTAGACATCACTTTAAACTGCCACACTGCAGATATCGTAGCGATATGACTGAAAAATTGTTAAAAGCTACGTTAAAAATCCAAATCACACACACACACACACACAAGAACAGTTGTTAGTTAATCCCCTTCATTCTAGCAGTTAGTTTATCAATCCCATACATTTTCAGGCTTCTTTTATTTATAATAACACACATCATGACCATATCCTTTTGTTGCATAAAATGCCTCTCATATTTATGATAGCACATGTCATGATCACCATGTCCTATTGTCCCATAAAATGCCTCTCCTATTTATGATAACATGTTATGAACACCATTTGGACTGACCTGACTGACCCCTGTGGCTCCTGCCACTTTAGTCACATGAATGATGTGTGGAAGATTGCAGTAGGTCTATTCTGTATCCTCTGGAGGTAGAATGTTAAATGTTCCTGAGTTGAGATGGCCATGGACACTGTGGTGAGGCCAGTTTCCATGGTGACCAAGAATTCATAGTTGTATCATCATTATGGTCACTATTGTATTTGAAGATCTGATTTATTTCTTATTTATCTTTGTAACTAATTTGACTTCAGTGATGAATCAAATGATCATGAAACAATTTCAGTTTCTATTCATTGAGCATCTTGTAATGTAAAAAAGTATTATTTTAGTTAAAATTTTTCTAATTTGCACACAGTATTTCAGACTACAAGCCCAGATAGGGTTCATTTTTGTTGGGATACCAATTTATCAATGTTAACCCTAACCAAGCTTGGCAATCATGCATGGTTACTTGAATTAAAGTGTTGAAAGGGATAGTACAAGGAGTCCTTACCATAACATGCTTAGTTATAATATAAATTTGAATATAAAATTGTGGTATGGCGCCAAATTAAATGTATACCTTTTCAAATAGATTACATCACTAAGTGTCGCTTATGTCACTGAAAAACCTGAACTCATGAGCATGTGGATCAAAAGCAAATGGAATGGCTACATCTGTCTAGCTGAAATGTAATCTGGAAGAATGCGATTTGGTAAAACAATGAATAAAGCATAGAATATTTTGGGGATAAACAGTGGATATAAGTGACACTAAGCATGATTTGTACTGTGTAAGTACTGTACACTGTAGCAGAGAGTGGTCACTTGGGTTAAATTCCAACTGCAATAAAACAAATTTTGGCAGCAATCTGTTTTGAAAAAAGAGTACTCACTGGGAGTAAATCTGACAGGAATAAATTTTTATAGAATTTCTTATTCTTTGCATATGTATTTTTTTGTAATTTTTGTTCATGACTGTACATTGTAGTGATTATCCATAATGAGGATAGTGCCTAATTAATTTTGTACACTGGTATAGATTCTGTTTTAAGATATTAAGAGTGCCTGTTGATTGCATAGAATCTATCAATAGATGTTGTCAAGTTTCTAATAATAAAAATGTTCTTGAGTTTGGAGTTATTTGTGGTTGGCTAGTTAAAGTCAGGTGGTGGAGTACTGTGACTTAGGTCACTTGAATAGGTATTGTGAAATATTAGATTGAGTAGTAAGGCTTTCACATGGAGTATGCTGTGACATACTGTATAGGCATAATAGAATCTTGGAGGTGTATATAAGGAGAGAACTGAACAATCAGATTACATTCCTATTTTGGATTCTTATTTCGTATGTTCATGAGTTAATATTGGTCTGTTAGTTTATTTAATGTTGTGTTTAGATATAATTTGAGAGGAGTCATTTGTTTGGATTTTTCATTTGAATTACAAAGCAGTCATTGCACTAAATATTCTTGGACTATTGTGAATTATTCAAAGGGAGTTCTGGATAATGCCATTTTGATACATCAGGACTGTTGGTGATACTTAGGACTGTTGGCAGACTAGTACATTCAAGGATCTGGAATTTATTTGGAACATTCAATTCTTTAGGACTTGTCATAGACCTTTTGGAAGAATTTTATTGATAATACTTTAAGTTCCTCTTAAATTTTTATTTTATAACTTTCATAATTATTTGTTACATTTTACAAACTTGCTGGTTTTGCTTCTTGCTGTTACTTGGTTTATAACCAAAATTGATCATTGAGGTTTTTGTTTCATTTCTTAATTCAGCTGTTACAAAATCATTGCTGTGAAAAATTTATGTTCTGTTTTTGATCTATTGTATGCTGATATAACCTACATTTATCCAAGCTATTTGTTTGTCCTTGTCAAAACTATTTCCCTCAGCAAACATTTCCTTAGTTATTCTATCATTGAATGTCAAAGACAAACATGTACCAATATCCAAAGGTCACTGTCCAGTGCTAATGCTAGAAAAGGTATTAGGTATTTATTACTACATGCTAGGAAGGTATTAGGCATTGTATTATCACATGCTAGAGAAAGTATTAACCATTATGTTATCACATGCTAGAAAAAGTATTAGGTATCGTATTATCACATGCTAGAAAAAAATATTAGGTATTATCACATGCTAGAGAAAGTATTATGCATTATGTTATTACATGCTTGAAGCACATTCCTATTTCATGACTGTCACTTAGCTGACAGGAATTGTGTAATGTATACAAACTCAAATGGGCATAACTTCATTTTTCAACCATCATTTTATGATATTTTTAGTTTATACTAATAATTAGTATTCACATTGGTTCATATTTGTGTAATCTAGAAGGAAAGGACTTTATATAACACTACATACTACTGTGTCTTTGGTGATATAAATAGCATCATTAATAACCTACAAATGCTTGTAACATATGGCCTTCAAGGTGGGAAAATCACTGAGGCTCAGAGAAACATCATATTCGGAGGGAATTGTTGCCTACTTGGGCACCTCAGATCAAGTGCAGGACCCAACATGTGAAAAGCAGGCACAATCATGTTAGTGGTGAGTTTGCATAATTTAGGGTCTGCTGTTGTCTTCTTAATAATTATGTAATACATCATAACCAGGGTCCATGACCATAAAACATTTTAAATAGTAGCATCTGTCAAGTGAAATAGCGCCTGTCCTTGGCAGTAAAATAGTATCCATACATAGCAGTAAAATAATATCTGCCTAACCAGTAATATAGCATCTGTCATTGGCAGTTAAATAGTATCTGTCCTTGGCAGTAAAATAGCATCTGTCCTCAGCAGTAAAATAGCATCTGATCTCCATGGCAGTAAAATAGCATTTGTCCTTGGCATTAAAATAGCATCTGTCCATGGCAGTGAAAGGAATGAAATTGTTTCACTTGCCAGGCATTACACATTTCCTGCTGTTAGTTGTTCTGATACCCAACCTTGCTTCTGTAGTGACCCATGTGTTCTCATAAGATAGATGTTGTGGTCAGATGAACACCTCACCTTAGATAACTAGATACAGTATATAGTTTCTGTCTGTTTATGATGTATATTCCCGAGTATGGAAGGTAATCACTGCCATAAATCTATGTATATAGTTTATATCAGTATATGATGTATATTCCCGAGTATGGAAGGTAATCACTGCCATAAATCTATGTATATAGTTTATATCAGTATATGATGTATATTCTGATTTGCATTATTATGTTTCTATTTTCAAATAATGTTGAAAGTATATTCTGACTTGCATCTTGCCAATATATTATTATTATTATTATTATTATTATTATTGTTGTTGTTATTGTTGTTGTTGTTGTTATTGTTGTTGTTTTTACTTCTGCTACAATATCTTGTTGAATTTGCTGAGTATGATGCTTGAATAGTGCAATATCATGTCTTAGATTCCAAGTGATTGTATGTGTATATTTCTTATATTACACACGTTGACATTCTTAAATGTGTCTTTCCAACTCAGAATTTCTTCTTTTCAGTTGACAGAGTTCAGTTTATAACACTTTGTTAGGCATGATACTGGTAAAACATTTAATATCATCAAAGTTACACAAAGAAATATGCAAGTCAGCTGTTAGCAGGATGCAAATTGCAAGATAAGAATGTTGCATTATGGTATCTAGCTAGAAACAATGATCATGGGTCTGGAATGCTGTACATTCTTTTCATGGAGGACTAATCTATGAATCTGGCTTGTCAGCAGTGTACAATTTGATAAATAATATTTACTTTCAATGTAAATGCTTTTGTTTTCTTCAGAGTATTCATTTGTGTTTTTTTTGTTACTGAATATTTTGCAGATGTAGAAGTGATGCATCACCATCTCCATTCCTTGGTTGTTGTTGTTGTTGTTGTTGATGTGGGGCTTAATGCCATTTTTCAGCACACGATAGGCTATACATGGCGTGCAGTATTAATGGTGGAGGAAGAAACCTGGAAATCCCCGGAAAGAACCACCGACCCACGAGAAGCTACTTGCAAGCTTTCTCACATATCCACATTCGCCGAATCCTAGATTCAAACCCATGCAGACAGAGGTGAGATGGCAGTGATCTGTAACGGAGAGTGCTTTAGACCACTCGGCCACTCGGGGCCCATTCCTTGGTAGTTACAGCCGAGCTGAATCTTGGGGTTTTCTTATTCATCTTTTCTTTTGTCGTAATGTTTGTCTTTGAAATTGGTGATGAGATTGCAGATTAGTTATCAAGCAAAGTGAAAATAAAAAATAATTTTTGAAAACGTTAAAACTCCCCCCTCTCCACATCTTCGCTAGCCAAGGTTCTGATAACACAATCTACACCTTGGCATATTGAGCAGATATTTCTGCGCTTTGGGTCTGTGAATTTCATTGGATGCAGTGCTGCCGCATCAAATAAGAATTAAGCTGTTCAAATTTGAACACTGTGATTGGGACAAAGTGAGCACACAACTTGAATGGACTGATAAATAAGCAATTTACCAGTGTCTGTCTGTGTTTGCACAAAATATTATTTACTCTAATACACCTGTAATGGCTTCCCTCTGGTACATAGTCATACTTGCGATGTTAAATGTACAAAGTAGCCTTTTTCGGTCAATTGCCACCACTGTTTTTGGCCGATGTACAATGCACCATGCTATTGGTTTGTTGGCATTACATACTAAGGGAGGCAACACATGAAATCCAATAGATGTCCCTAGGACAAAGCACCAGTTTAGCTGTTCAATCTGCCAAGGTGTAGATAGGGTTATCGGAACCTTGGCTAGCGAAGATGCCCTCTTCATCTCCTCTTTCAAGTGATAATCTACCTGGCTTTTAACCTATTTTTTTCACCTCTCTCCTCTCTTGTTTACAGATTGGCAAACACAAAAACTCACATATATATATATATATATATATATATATATATATATATATATATATATATATATATATATATATATATAATATGCATATTATATTTGTAAGATGTGTCCCTGATTCAGTACATGGTCAGCGTGTCAATGGTCCTGATCAACACATCATCAAATTATTTTTGGTTAGAAAGTTTACCTTTGTAATCTTGTGCTTGTATTGTGAAACGGCGATATAACTTGATTCAGCAATGCATACTTGAAATTGTCCAATCCATTAAATATAAATTGGACTGATTATGTGGTTAACTTCACAAGATCATCATGTGACAGGTTTTTAAAAAAAGTGTTTGGAATTTTTTTTTAATAAAGCCTCTTGGAATAATTGATGGCATAATGATGTATAATCAGTTTGTGACAATAATATTGTTCATATATTTTGTTTTCCATTCTTTATTCAGAGCTATATAAATCAAATGAAATTGTACTTTGTCCTCAGTAATACATTAATTGTCTGGAATTAGGACTCTGCTGTATTTTTAATGCAAGTTTTCTGGAAGTTGAATATTTAGCGAGACATGTTTTGGAAAAATTGAAGAAGCATTATTGATTTGTTTCATGTGGCAATTTCATCACTTCATAAAATAGTTTACATCAATCAATGTAAGTAAGGTGTCCATCGTTATTTAACACTGTGGTGATTAATTAAAAGCTGTTTTGATCAAAGTGCTTAAAAGGCAGAAAAGGGGGAATAATAATAATGCCAAGGAGTCAGCTGAGCTGATCATCCCTGTTTGTCACTGCCAACCCTAGCACATTGTTCCCTCATGGTAAAAAAATAACATTTAATGTTTAAAAAAAGACCTGCCTACCCTGAGTCTAAAACCAGTGCAATAGGAAATTCACGTTTTTTTCTTGTCTTAATAATAATAATAATAATAATAACATTAAATCAAGAGGGTGACACAATTTATTGCATGGAACTTATGCTCCTTGTCTCCACTAATTATATGCATATTTATATACACTGTACATAGATGCACACACAATAAATACTTTGATAGTAAGTTATGGATATTTACATACATTGATGCACACACAATAAACACATTGATAGTAAATTATGGATATTTACATACATTGATGCACACACAACAAATACATTGATAGTAAGTTATGCATATTTATATACATTGTACATAGATGCACACACAATAAACACATTGATAATAAATTATACATATTTATATACATTGTACATAGATGCACACACAATAAACACATTGATAATATGTTATGCATATTTATATACATTGTATATAGATGCACACATAATAAATACATTCATGGGCGCCCATAGGATTTTTTTTGCGTGGGCGGGGGGTCAGTCAGTCACGGCCGGGAGAGTTAGTATAGTAAGCAGTCTGAAACTAAAGTTAATATTTACTAAGCATTTTGAACAGAATCTTGTGACATATTTTCAGCTTCATTTGCATGATTCAACTTATTGGAATTTATATATATATATATATATATATATATTTGCAGTACGATTTCCAGGGGGGGTCATGTGACCCCCCCTCTTGACCTCTACTGTGGGTGCCTATGAATACATTGATAGTAAGTTATGCATACTTACATCACTGATGCACACACAATACATGCATTGATAGTAAGTGACATTTATATACTGACAACTAGGTACATTGTGCATATTCAGTACAAAAATAGTGACACAACAAGGTGGAACATTGGAGAAATGTATACTTTAAGTGGTGATATATTTATCAAATCATACAGGTTCCATTTTCCATCCATTGAATTAGATTATAATTAAATGTATTTATATTTGTACTTTTTATAATTTCCTTTGGGATTCTTATCCAAATTAGTGGATTTGAAAACTTTATTTGAAGACTTTTTATTTAGTTTTGGAATGGAAGTGTGATTAGCTAAAATTGATTTTAAAATGGAGAGTTAAATTTGCTTTCCTTTCCAGCATGAAATAGTTCCTTGAGATATAATGAAGCCATGTTGTTTGAAACTTTGTGCAATAAAGCCTTTCTAAACAGTGTTAAAACATTTACTACTAACATTTTAATATCATTCATTGAATTTGGGATATTTTCAGCATTATCTAAGATGAGTCTGCAAGCATTTTATTGCATACAGGCGGGAAAAGAAATTTGTTGCAATTCCAATGAAGGTCTAAGTGTAAAATAAAGTTTCATAGCCATATAGATTTTCGATTTTTGGAAAATTACTTGTGCCTGGAATGGTAACCGATATTCTTTGGACAGTGGTTGCCCAAGTTGAATGAATCACTTTTTAAAAATCGGCTTGTTTGCTTTTGTTGTATGACACCAGTATATGTCAAAGGATCTATCAGGGAGATCTACGCTCATTGCACTCATTTCCCTTGTCAAATCAATCTTTGTACTATAATTAACAATGTAAACAATAGCCACAAACAATTGCTATTGTTACAACCAAGCAAACCTTGTATTCAGATCTTTAATGTCCAGATCTTAATCAATTCTTCAGGCAAGTTTTTCGCATACGTGCTTGTTTTTAAAGTTAGATAAGGAAATTTGTACCCAAGTTACAGAATTTCATATAGTCTTCAAGTGCATGGATTTGTCAGGGTTTATTTTAGGAAACACAATTACAGAATTCCATCATAGTTAATACTAACTCTACTATCACACATTACATTTGCAAGCTTGTCTATTGTTTGCTTTGTTTAATCTTCCCAATTGAAGAAAATTCCCCTTTTCTCAAATGAAGGGGGTGGAGTGAATTCTATCCTACCACACAACTAAATTTTCAGTTTTTAGAATAGACTCTGATGTATGCATTTGTTTAAGGGACCAACCATTCAGTTGGGTTTTCTCAAGAGGGTCTGGGGTTTTCTATTGAGCCAGGATATGTTTACTAACATAATGGATATAATAGGTTGTTGTTTTTTTTATATCAATCAGAGCATGAATATTTATTTCAAGCTATTTCAAACTGGAAATTTTTAAAAAAAAAATCTCAGGTGCTCCCGCCACCCTAGTATTAATGGGCTGGCCCCTAAGCTAGAAAACACTGCATATTAATATGAAAACTAGCTTGGACAGACTTTGAAGTCTTGTGTTGGATATTACTGCAGCAATGATCATTTCAGATATGGCAAAAGTGGGGCCCTGGGGCTCATACCAGGACAAAGAGTAGAAAAATTTCATTTCCTGTGCATTAAACACAAATTAAATATGATCACCTTCTTATCTGGATTCTAACACATCCATATGTTGGGATGGAAACCATTTTCTCTTGAAAATTGGTTTTGACCAGCATCGTGATCAGTCTGAGGTAACCTGCTGCAACTGGAATTAATTCATTCTACCAACCACGTCAATTTTTAAATGGATTTCAGACACTCAAGTTGATTTTGCCAATATTTTCTGTCTAATTATACTGCTTTGCAAAGAAATGTTTTCAATGAAGAATTTGTCTTCTTGTCCCTAACATTTCAATCTGTGATTATAGACCATGTTCTAGTCTTGAACATTTCCTACTCATGATTATAGACTATGTTCTAGTCCGTAACATTTTTATCCATGATTATAGATTGTGTTCTAGTCCTCAACATTTCCTGTCCATGCTTATAGATTGTGTTCTGGTCCTTAACATTTCTATCCATGATTATTGACTGTGTTCTCATCCTTAACATTTCCTATTCATGATTATAGATTGTGTTCTAGTCCTTAACATTTCCATACAAGATCATAGACTGTTTTCTAGTCCTTAACATTCCCTATTCATGTTTATAGACCATGTTCTAGTCCTTATCATTTCTGTTGATAATTTTTTACCATGTTCTAGTCCTTAACATTTCCATCCAAGTTTATTGCTTGTGTTCTAGTCCTTAACATTTCCTATTGATGATTATAGACAGTGTTTTAGTCCTTAACATTTCTATCCAAGTTTACAGACTGTATTTTAGCCCTCAGGATTTCTATCCATGATTATAGACTGTTCTAGTCCTTAACATTTCCTATCCATGATTATAGACTGTGTTCTTGTCCTTAACATTTCCTATCGATGATGATAGACTGCGTTCTGGTCCGTAACATTTCTATCCATGATTGTAGACAGTGTTCTAGTCCTAAACATTTCCTGTCGATGATTATAGACTATATTCTAGTCCATAACATTTTCTGTTCATGATTATAGACCGTATTCTAGTCTTGAACATTTCCATCCATGATTATAGACTGTATTCTAGTCCTTAACATTTCCTATCCATTATTATAGACCGTATTCTAGTCCTTAATATTTCCATCGATGATTATTGACTGTGTTCTAGTCCTTCACATTTCCATCTATGATTATAGACGATGTTTTAGTCCTTAATGTTTCCTACCGATGATTATAGACCATGTTCTCTTCCTTAACATTTCTGTCTGTAATTAAGTCCTTAGCATTTCTATCCATGATTATAGGTCATGTTCGAGTCCTTAACTTTCCTATTAATAATTATACCCTATGTTCTAGTCCCTAACATTCCCTATTCATGATTATAGACCATGTTCTAGTCCTTAACATTTCTATCCATGATTATAGGCCGTGTTCTAGTCTTATTAAGTTCTGTACATGATTATAGACCATGTTCTAGTCCTTAACATTTATATCCATTATTATAGGCCATGTTCTAGTCCTTGATATTTCTATCCATGATTATAGACTGTGTTCTAGTCCTAAGCATTTCCATCTGTAGTAGCACCTATTTGATGTAACTGCACTATATGGGGAATTAGTCACAAGCAAGAGGGTTTTTCTTTACTACATTTAATGGAATTCTGATACCTCTAGTTCTTCATGCTGACTCCCTTGCACTATGTTTGACCTGGCTTATAACCAATCCTAATGGACTTCACAGAGAGCATTCCCTGAAGACCTTTCCTAAACTAAACTTCTGGTCTGATTGTGTTAGATGCAGACCCTTTATCAAACTCTAATCTACATATCAAAATGCACAAAAACTAAATTATGTAATCCAAAGTAAAGTCATATATCTACTCTCCATAGACACTCTTTTCCCACTGATACTGTATGTTAGAATTTTCAAAAATATCATATTAAGTAGGAAATTACTTGTAAACTTTATCCTTATGAGCCAATTAATTCAAAATTAAACTATAACTAATTAACTCTATCATAAGCACTTTATACCTACTAAAAGAGATTCAAATTTCCCTACAACTGTCACTAATTTTAGTGTTTCAGTATTAAGGCAAACTTGCTATAATTGATTTTAATTAGCTTTACAAACACATAATCCAACTGTCCTACTGACTTCTTTTGTTTAAATTTTTCAACTAGAACTGTAACTTGACACCATTGCCTTGGAGCAGCTGCTGATAATATGGAATTTACCCAGGGTCACAGCCTCTAAATTTAACAGTGACTATAGAGTTACTCCTCTGTCATAGACATATTATTAAATTATGGAGAGAATTTACAAAATCTAAACACAAATATATCTTCTCTTCTAAAACTTATAAAAATACCATAGGACCAGAACTAAATAAATTTTAGCCCTTTAATACATCTCTGATTATTGACCATGTTCTAGTCTTTCACATTTCCTATCCCTGATTATAGACCATGTTCTAGTATTTCACATTTCCATCTCTGATTATAGACCATGTTCTGGTCTTTCACATTTCCTATCCATGATTTTTTAAAATAAATTGCAGCTAAAATTCATCAAACTTTTTATTGCTTTAAATATATCAATCAGTTTATACATTAAGTTACTTTCTTCATACTATTGAAGAGGGATACAGTTGATCGGAAATCAACCACTGTGATCTTTTATTCTGGTTTTCTTAATTGATATGTACACTCTATTGATTTTCTTAATATCTGTGTTCTGTTAGTGCATTCTATTAGTATTTTTTAATTTATTAGAAGTGAAAAGCTTGGGGTTGGTGCCACAGTGGCATAGTCTTAAATGATCACTACTGTATGAAACACTTAATTTTGTTGGGTATGTCAGTCTTTTTTTTTTTTACTGCCTTTTTATTTTTATTAAATGGTTCACTTAGAGTCATCCAGTACAAGTCTGAGGGATGAAACCAGATAGCTTCTATATGGCATAGATGCCCCAAATAATGTAATATTAGCAAATATATATACAAACCAATAGCCTTTATGGGTCTTTGCAGATACATGCTATATTTATAAATTTTTGCTCTGTTTGTGTATATATGTATTCAATTTGATTTCAAGAATAATTTTTTTCAGGGTAGG
The DNA here is from genome assembly GCA_016617855.1 of Megalonaias nervosa. Classification (NCBI taxonomy): domain Eukaryota; kingdom Metazoa; phylum Mollusca; class Bivalvia; order Unionida; family Unionidae; genus Megalonaias; species Megalonaias nervosa. The sequence goes on along the minus strand of JAECUM010006768.1, from coordinate 62,460 downwards.
GGGGATTAATCTTTGTTTACATCTTTAAACATGTGAAAAAACAACAGAATGTTTCACTAACTTTGTTCTAGAACTTTTTCCAACAAAACCATGTGATATTAATAATTGCCCTAAGTGTAACATGAGGAAAGCAGGTGGTGGTTGATCTATCAATGACACCTAACAAACATGTGAGTGGTGCAATGTTTACAATCCAAATAATGAATATGCAGCATCTGACATGCTAGAATAACATGACTGTTAACTTTAGTCACACTGACTAAAACTAATTAAGGTATGGATTTCTCAACAGATGTGAATAAAGTAAAGTATGGATTTCTCAACAGATGTGAATAAAGTACAAATTTTTCAGCAAATGTGATCAATGTAATGACTTATCAACAAATGCATTGCTCATCAGGAAGTTTGATATTACATTTGATTGTCATACATAAAATGGCATTGAATTTTTAGCTGATAACTCTTATATACTGACAATCAAAAGAAATGATTAATGTATTGTTCTTCAACAAGTATGATGTTGCATTAAATTGTGATATAGATAATGACATTGATGTTTTAGGTGAAAACTCTAATATAAAAGTCATCAACAGTTATGACATCCACATAGTGAACCTGAATATAGAAACCCATTCAATTGATCATGATGAATGACTGGGTTACAGGAATCTTATGTAATCCACTCCTCCCAACCTGATTCAAGGATCCCTCAGCCACCCCCACAGCCACGTTTATCCAGAACTTTGGTCCCTCACACTGATTCAGCATTATCATCCATCAAAACATCACCAATATCATCAGCATTGACAACAATGCATTAAATAATGCCAAAGCAGTCCAATCACTCACTGGAACATCTAAATGTACAACAGCAGAACTGTGTGATATGCAAGACAAAGCTAAAAATGTGTTTAAATACAAATGCAGTGATATGCATTATGCATGTGTGTGCATGGACTGACTTTGTTGCACATTAAACCTTCTTTTATAGGAAGAACTGTACGAGATATATTAATATAAAAAAATATGGTCATACATGAATCTGTCTACAACAAGAATAATTGCACTGGATTATAAAAACGTGAACATTTGTTATCATTTAATGTTTACAACAGAGAATTAAATCTGCTTGTCTGTTCATCCATAAATATCTAACCTGAAACAGGCTATTCTGTCAGATAGCATAACATTATATGACATACATCTGACTTCCTGCCAAGTTCAGAAACTATCAATATGGTAAATGATTTTTCTCCCATAAAATGGATAGCAAGAAAGAATATAGTTTTACATTTTCAAATATATTGACAGCTGAAGATTGCTTCTGTAAAGTTTACAGTTCCAGGGCCTGACAAGGTTTTTGTGGGTTGTTATAATATAGAGAAAAATGGCACCATAAAGTTGAGAGATCCCTGATAAGGTTCCTATGGGTTGTGACAATATAGAGAAAAATGGCACTGTAAAGCTGTCAGGTCTCTGACAAGGTTCCTATGGATTGTGACAGTATAGATAAAAAAGGCACTGTAAAGTTGACAGCTCCCTGACAAGGTACTTGTGGGTTGTGTGACAGTATAGAGAAAAAAGGCACTATAAAGTTGATAGTTCCCTGACAAGGTTCCTATGGGTTGTGACCAAATGGAGAAAAAAAAAGGCACTTTGAAGCTGACAGCTCCCTAACAAGGTTCTGATGGGTTGTGACAATATAGAGATAAAAGGTACTGTCAGGTTATCTGGATGTGATTTAAATCCATGACTGGATAGCACAGGTTAAACTGGCTTCCCTCTGTTGGCACTTTGTACATGTTGCAGTAAGTGAACAGAAATTGCTTTTTCAAAATTGCCAAGGCTAAAATCATACACTGTGGGTAATGCTGTTTGTGGCAATGACACCCAGTCTACATTTATGTTCATACAAGATACAGAAGTTATAATTGTTCACACAATTCCATGACACAGATTTTCCAAATTATATTTATTGGCCAAAGTTCTTGAATCTTGTATAAAATGGACAATGGACTACATAATTAAATTGTCTTTCTTGTAACATCAGATTTGACCATTTTAAACTAATGAAATAACATCACTGACTATGTAATGCTATTCTTGGGAAGACTGGTTGCCTTATATTTAAGTATTTTATATATAATGTTGCTATTAAATAATGAAGTGGGATCCATACATGCTGTCCTTTTAAAGGTGATTACCTTATAATGAGGTGCAATATGCCAAGGGAGTAATGTACTGCTTATGTGGGTAAACTAATAAAAGGGGATTTCATAAATGTTGTCTTTTATCAACAGTTGTCCTTCATATAGATGTGTCTCAGATGGTAGTTTTCAACATACACATACAAAATCAACACTCAATTCTAATTTCTATATACTGTATCAGCTAGGGTGCAAACATATCTATTCATCCATTATTATCATCTGGAGTACATGTGTATATGTATGACAATTTTGGAGACATTGTTTTTTCCTTGTCATTCTCTTTCTACATGGGTGTGGTGGGGGCACTTTTACTTGTTAATTGGATTGGGTTACACTTTTTAAGTTTTCACCCCTTACTCCACACACGATACCCCCCTCCCAATGCTAAGACTAGAGTCTTTAATGACATTCCTGATAAATCTTGGAGGGCCTTACTTATCTTTTGAATGCATTAATTCATGTCAGGCTGACACCAGGTGAAGTATACAGTGTATTTATATGTACCTCTGACAGAAGGAATGGATTAGATTGTAGATTGATGGGACAGGTTTCAAGCGCTATTTCAGACTATTTTATCAAAGAACAAAGAAATCTCTTCAGTGTACAGTACCTATTAGAAGTTAACTTTATTCCACTTTCAAAGAAAGTTTAATTTCATTGTATATTTATTGATTGTTGCTCAGTCTTGAATACAATATGTAATAATATCCTGACAAGATAGAGAAGTATATTTTAAATACATGTGATTTTCTGTTTGTAAAAGATCATGAAATGAAAGCATTTTTTGTAGCTGTTGCATCTTTTTATTATAACAAAGCATTCCAATAGCACCATTCATTGTAACACATTATTCCATTACTATAGCACCATTCATTGTAACACAGCATTCCATCCCTATAGCACCATTCATTATAATAGCATTCCATCATTATACCACCATTCATTATAACCATTCATTATAACACAACACTTGATCACTATAGCACCATTTATTATAACATAGCACTCCATCACTATAGCACCATTCATTATAACACAACACTTAATCTCTATAGCACCATTTATTATAACGTAACACTCCATCATTATAGCACCATTCATTATAACAGCATTCTGTCACTATAGCATCATTCATTATAACACAGCACTCCATCACTATAGCACTATTCATTATAACACAGCATTCCATCACTATAGCACCATCCATTATAACACACTAAAGCTGGTTTGGCCATGGATTGTTATGCAATGCTAAATTGTGTGATAAACTATATTGCAAGGCAGTCTCACTAAAAGGTGGTTTACTTCATGCTTGGCTCCATAAACAACATTATAATGAGGGAGTGACATGTTGTGCAATTGATAGATTGTGTTTTTGTGCATCTGCTATGGCAGAAGTCTTGATCTACCACTAGTTGTTAACTTTGAAGACTGAAATTTGGCAAAGAATGTTTGTGAAGAAAAGTTATGACAAGGGTTTGTAATTAAATCTGAAATTAAGATGCATGCTTAATGTTAACCATGAGCTTGACCCAGTCTTGGAGTTTTCATAATAATTTCATGCAGTAAAACTCCCATGGTATGCCATTTCATAGTTTATAAAAAAATGAGCTATTAGCATTAAGTATTACGAAAAAGGAGTATATTGAAATTTCAACCTATAGTGTACAAAAGATGAATTCTACTTTAATATTAGTCATGAAGGTAGTATCCAATGTATATATATTATTCTAAACAAAATGTAGGTAGTATCCAGTCTATAATTACTATTCTGATGTCACAAAGGTAGTATCCAGTCTGCAAATACTATTCTAATATCATGAAAGTAGTATCCAGTCTGTAAATACTATTATAATGTCATGAAGGTAATATCCAGTGTGTAAATATTATTCCAATGTCATGAAGGTAATATCCAGTCTGTAAATGTCATAAAGGTAATATCCAGTCTGTAGATATTCTAATGTCAGTCCATAAATACTGTTATAATGCCGTGAAGGTAATATCCAGTCTGTAAATATTATTCTAATGTCATGATGGTAATATTCAGTGTGTAAATACTATTATAATGTCATGAAGGTAATATCCAGTCTGTAGATATTATTCTAATGTCAGTCTGTAAATACTATTATAATGTCGTGAAGGTAATATCCAGTCTGTAAATATTATTCTAATGTCATAAAAGTAATATCCAGCCTGTAAATATTATTCTGTTGTCATGAAGGTAATATTCAGTCTGTAAATGTCACAAAGGAAGTATCCAGTCTATAAATACTACTCTAATGTCATGAAGGTAATATCCAGTCTGTAAATATTATTCTAATGTTGTGAAGGTAATATCCACTCTGTAAATATTATTCTGATGTCAAGAAAGTCATATCCAGTCTGTAAATATTATTCTAATGTCATGAAGGTAATATCCAGTCTGTAAATACTATTATAATGTCATGAAAGTAATATCCAGTTTGTAAGTATTCTTCTAATGTTGTGAAAGTAGTATCCAGTCTGTAAATATTATTCTAATGTCATGAAGGTGTTTCGTATCGGCTCGTTCAAAGTAACATAAAGAAAGAGTGAAGACAACAAGCTTTGTAAATTTTAACAAAAATAATTTATTTCCCTAGAAAACACAGTGAGAAAGGTAAATAGATGAAACAAGACTTATGATTTACGAAGAAGATCCAAAAAATTTGTTCTAAAGTTGTGAAAACACATAAGTCCTGTGAATAAACAGTTCTAATTTGATATAGTCTGAATCTCAGTTCCGTTCCAAGATGGCGGATGATGACGTCAGATGAAGGCTAACACACAATGTCCAGAATTTCACTGTGAATCACAAATTGTATTGTTCTGCTCCAATTTAGAACCAGTGGAACTAATTATTATTTAGAAAGTAGATGAAGTACAGCTACCACCACTAACAATACACATGTTGTTCCTCGTACGAACGAACAACTCTTTCCAGCACAGGAATACCTTTTCCTTAAGGTATCAGAAACTCTACAAGATGTCATGATGTGACTCTCAACTATGACTGACTACGACTATGACTGAAAATATCTTACAGGTAAATGAGCATTTAAAACAAGCTAATATGTCATTTCATGTACACATGCACGAAGGACACGTGTGATTTCGAAATCACACCTGGGCATTACAAAAGCGTAAACAAGTATAATTAGTAATGACGTAGTCACAGCCAATCATTTACACAGCTTTTCCTGACTGTTTACTTGCAACGACAAACTATCATACAAAAATCGTGCTTACACAAGTCACATTTATGCTTTAAATAAATACGATGTTTCTAACAAACTATTAGACCCATGCAAACATAATCATCATCATAATAATAATTATATTTAATGATATAAAAATAAAATAAAAATGAAACAAAGAATTAGAAGAATTTAAATTTTAACACATGTAATTTAACTACAGGGTCGTAACAAAGGTAATATCCAGTCAGTAAATATTATTCTAATGTCATGAAAGTAGTATCGAGTCTGTAAATATTATTCTAATGTCATGAAAGTAGTATCCAGTCTATAAATATTATTCTAATGTTGTGAAAGTAGTATCCAGTCTGTAAATATTATTCTAGTGTCATGAAGGTAATATTCAGTCAGTAAATATTATTCTGATGTCATGAAAATAATATCCAGTCTGTAAATATTATTCTAATGTTGTGAAAGTAGTATCCAGTCTGTAAATATTTTAATGTCATGAGGGTAATATTCAGTCTGTAAACACTGTTCTAATGTCATGAAAGTAATATCCAGTCTGTAAATATTATTCTAATGTCATGAAGATAATATCCAGTCTGTAAATATTATTCTAATGTCATGAAGGTAATATCCAGTCTGTAAATATTATTTTGATGTTGTGAAGGTAATATCCACTCTGTAAATATTATTTTGATGTCATGAAAGTCATATCCAGTCTGTAAATAGTATTCTAATGTCATGAAGGTAATATCCAGTCTGTAAATACTATTATAATGTCATGAAAGTAATATCCAGTTCATAAATATTATTCTAATGTTGTGAAAGTAGTATCCAGTCTGTAAATATTATTCAAATGTCATGAAGATGATATCCAGTCTGTAAATATTATTATAATGTCATGAAGGTAATATCCAGTATGTAAATGTCATGAAGGTAATATCCAGTCTGTAAATATTATTCTAATATCATGAAAGTAGCATCCAGTCTATAAATATTATTCTAATGTTGTGAAAGTAGTATCCAGTCTGTAAATATTGTTCTAATGTCATTAAGGTAATATCCAGTCTGTAAATATTATTCTAATGTCATGAAGGTAATATCCAGTCTGTAAATATTATTCTAATGTCATGAAAGTAATATCCAGTCTGCAAATATTATTCTAATGTCATGAAGGTAATATCCAGTCTGTAAATACTGTTCCAATGTCATGAAGGTAATATCCAGTCTGTAAATATTATTCTAATGTCATGAAAGTAGTATCCAGTCTGTAAATACTTTTCTAATGTCATGAGGTAATATACTATATTTTTTTTTATAAAGAGGTGCTAACGAGAAAGAACACTCTGATGGCCAAGTGGTTAGAGCGTCCGCTTTCGATGCGGAAGGCTGTGGGTTCAATCCCCGGCCGAGTCATACCAAAGACTTACAAAAAATGGTACTAACAGCTGCCTCACTTGTCCTTGGCATTTTGTATTAGGGCTGGTCAGCCTGGTGTCAGAATAATGTGACTGGGTGGGACATCATGCTACATGTCTGTGGCATGATGCCCCAGTGCTAGACATCACTATAAACTGCCACACTGCAGACATGATAGCGATATCACTGAAAAATTGTTAAAGCTACATTAAAATCCAAATCACACACACACACACACACGCTAACAAGAATATATATATATATATATATATATATATATATATATATATATATATATATATATATATATATATATACTGACTCCAGAATGAGGCAGAGAATAAATAAAAAAGTAATAAACCGCCTCCCCAAGGAATCTGAAATACTGTTAAATCACATCAATAATCAGGTCACAGGTTTTAAGTTTACAACTGTGATGCCTGCATAGCTTTATTTTTATAAACGTGTATATTGGTTACTATTCCTGAAATGCAAAATGGATGAAAAAAATGAATCTGTAAATGAACAACAGACCATTGAACAGTAGTGTAAGTATTGTCAGAGACATATATTATGGTATCATACTATTTTAGACCTATGCAGTCATTAATTACCATGAATTGACTGTCAGTCTATTTGCTCTTTCTTCCCTTTCATCTTCATCAACAGCTTTGGATTCATTGGAGTTGGAAATGTGTGGTTCAGACTGATACAGATTAATTTTGGTGGCTTCCACATCTTTATCAACAGCTTTGGATTCATTGGAGTTGAAAATGTGTGGTTCAGACTGATACAGATTAATTTTGGTGGCTTCCAAGGAATTTGCAGCTCCTTCTAAATCATTATCACAGCCCTTGAAACTTCTGACCTTGCCATCTTTGAATGGCAAAGACCCACCTCAGACAGTGTCAATTCACTTGCTTCAAAATCGGAGCTTTCATTTTGAATTTCTGAGGATTTTTCTATAATATGACAATACTGATGCAGCCTTTACTTAAAACATGTGTTCAGAATGTGATGATATACTTTGTTTTTATGAAATAAAGGAAATGTTCAGAAGCTGCAGTTTGGTTATTATTGTAGACAGGTGCAAATGCAGTATTCTTCAAGTTTCCATGCAGTTTTTACTGAGAATCTTTCAGTGCACCTTTTTTCCAGTAGTAGTTTGAATATTACCATTTCCCAAGAAAGAAATGGAATAAATGAAGTTAGACTGTTATGGCATTTTATAAAGATCTTTCAACTGTGTACTCTAAATACATGTATACATATCTATTTCCTCACAACTTTTATGCAACATAAAATATATTAATTGAATTTTTAGTTTAAAAACGTTTAAAAATTTTCATTGTATGCCATGCAGACTACATTTATCAGATTTTAATGTATACCTACCTTTTTGTATATACCTACGTTTGTTGTGTATACGTACCTTATTTGTTGTGTATATCTACCTTTGTTGTGTATATCTACCCTATCTGTGTTGTGTATACTTACCTTAGTTGTGTTTACCTACCTTATTTGTTTATACATAATTCTTTGTTTTAGTAAATTTATTAGATGAGAAATATTCATGCAGGGTTAAGGAGATCCAACAAGTTTATGTTTACCTTGAATTTATATCTTTTCATAAAACTAAATGAAATTAAAAACCCTTTTTACTCGATACTTTTTTACATTATATTTCTGGCCAGGTTGTGTACATGCTCAGCAAACTTGTTAGTTTTACCCCACACTGACAGATAAGCCAAGATTTCTATAAAGGTTAAGCTGATTTCCATTCCATGGCCTTGAAAAGCAGGTTTTACTGTTATATACAAACTATTGATTCCCATAATCAATGCCACAGGCAATAATTGTTATTGTGTTTTGAGATGCCCCCTGTCTATGGAATGATACACAGCAGAGCTGTACTGTGCTGTAGGTGTGTGTGTTCATTGTGCACTGACTTCTGTGTCGTTTAGCATCCTTCCATTTTTTCTGATCATGTTATATTGTATTGTGTTCACTGGTGTTCGTTGTGTGGAGTGAATCCAAAAAGTAGTAATGCATATTGTTTACATCTTTTTCTAGGCCTGGATCCAAGCAAATATGGTGAGGTCCTATACAATACTGGAATACTGAAGAGATGTTAATGAGGTATGTATTTTTCACAGATATAGATGCTGAGAGAGCAGTGTACATGTGCAGCTTGAGTCAGCTGATGAATCAAAATAAATGGCAATAAATAATTCACAATTCCTAGATATAAAGTATCATTTTCTATACTAATTGAAATTTTGTTTCAAATGTTGCAACAAATTTTTTTTTATTTTGTAAAAAGAGTTATTATAATAATATATTTAATTCTAAGGATTTATACAATTCATGTACATAATTCTAAGGATTTATACAATTCATGTACATAATTCTAAGGATTGATATAAATCGTCTACATAATTTTAAGCATTTGTGTGAATCATGTACATAATTCTAAGGATTGATGACATTTTTAATCGACCACTCCAATAGCCTAAGTGGTTAGAGCATCTGCCTCAGATGTGAGAGGTTGCGAGTTCGAACACAGCCAAGTCATACTAAAGACATATAAAAATGGTACTTACATCTGCCTCACTAGGCACTTAGCATCTCAGCATTAAGAGGTTAGTGTAAGGACTGTTTGGTCTGGTGTCAGTATAATGTGACTGGGTGGGAAATGATGCTATATGTCTGTGGCATGATACCCAAGTGCTAGACATCACTATAAACTGCCACACTGCAGACATCATAGCGATATGACTGAAAATTTAAAAGCTATGTTAAAAATCCAAATCACACACACACACAATATTTTAATCCTTGTATAAAGCTACAATTGCTGCAGGTTCCACTCCCACCCAGAAGCTTTAGCAGTTATTGATAATACATGTAGAATGTTTTAGTACAGGAAAAGAGCAAGTTACTTGAGTGATTCTTGTGTTCATATGATTGCTGTTTGATTTTTTTAGAATATACTGACCATGAATCAGACAGCTGATAAGATGTGACAGATTGCTAACTTCCTACATTACACTGGATGTATTGTGTCAGTTTGAACTTTTTACAATGTTTTAAGTTTATTAGAATAGTCTCTTCTAGGTTCCCACAAAACAGTGTTGGTAATGACAGCAATGGGTAAAGACAGAAAAAGCAGTGGGTTAAGAAAGAAAAAGCAGTGGCGAATACAAATGATTTCTTACAAATATAAATTCCATTTGTGAAAAGTAGCCAATAGTTATTTGGGCTACCACAGATATAAATATAGCAATATAGCCTCTCCCAATGGACAGTTTCTTTCCTCTGTAATTGGTGTAATGTTTGATGCCACTGCAACACATGAACAATTTACTGGTATACTCACTTACAAATCAGGTCCAACTACAAACTCCACAGACCCATATCTGTTGGTGCATTATGCACCAGAAGATCTGCATTTATGCAATTTGTTCTGAGTAACCAGTAGAGCAGACAGCATATATTTTTACCCTGACCTGTCAGCACTTCTGGCAATGGTAGATCAAGGTCCATATTATTTGCAGTTGGACTTATAAGTGAGAATATATGATAGGTTGTCAGTTGGACTTATAAGTGAGAAGATACGATAGGTTGTCAGTTGGACTTATAAGTGAGAAGATACGATAGGTTGTCAGTTGGACTTATAAGTGAGAATATACAGTAGGTTGTCAGTTGGACTTATAAGTGAGAATATGCAATAGGTTGTCAGTTGGACTTATAAGTGAGAATATATGATAGGTTATTTAGTGCTGAGACCTCTAATCTGATTTTTTAAAAATGTTTTTGAAATTATACATGTTAGCAAGTGAAGCATGAACATTGAAACCTGTGCTGGTTCATGCACTAGTTACGTTTTGATTTCTGATGGATGAAATGTTTGTAAAGGACATGGAATATGATAAGAACAAATATCTTGGTCCAGTAATATGGTTTACTACAAATCAGTCAACCAATCAATCAATTACATTGTGGACTTGTGGCATTACTAATGAAAACAAAGAGGGCAGGGTACCAGTTGAAAGGGATTGGGTCAGTTTTCAGAGAATTAAGCATCTAACTTAGAAGTTTGTTGCATGCTATCAAACATCTTACACATTTCTAGATAGCAGCCACATTTGTATAGGAATTTCTTGATTTTTTGGCAGCATGTATGTTAAACCATGCTGGAAAGGAATGTGAGTTTAAAAAGGAAATGGAGGTGTCTGTTTAAGCTAAAACACCAGTTAGAACTTTTGGAATAAACTTTCATTACATTATACAATATCCGATAGCCCATCCTAGTTTAATCAACAAATTTAATTGCTATTGGTTAATTATTTTTTGCAAAATGCAAACTAACTTAAAAAAATATCCAAGTATGAGCATTGTTGCAAACAATGGGTGGCAGTTAGCAATGCAACAAGATTTCCTTGTTTTTCATGAATACACATAAACAAAACTATATTAACACTGTTACATTGTAACGGTCACCTACATAGTGACGGAAGTGTCTGTGCTGTTAATTGATAAATGACTTTGGTTAGAACAGAAATTTTGATTGGCTTATTCAAAACAGCATAAAATGTCATGTTGGGTCAACACTGTGAGAAAATATTACTTGCACTCATAGTGATTGGCAAATCCGGTTTAAGCATATTCATGAGTGATGAAAAAAATTTACCTCTGGCAGCCAGGGATGATAGAGAGAGCGTAGCGGATTTCCTCTCATGGCTTGCGACAGTGGTGTGAGTGACATCTAAAGATACTAGAACTGGTACCATGAAAACTTTTGTACTGCAGTATTCTGAACATACTGTGATAGTATACACAGTATACTGAAATTGTATTTGGAACTAACAATTCAATGTTCTGGGTCAGGGCTCTGTCACTTTTATGCTTAATTTCTGTCTGTCACTAGATGGAAAAATATCGTGCTCTGATTTATATAAAAATAACACCATATTATATCCATGATAATATTTGGAAATTTTTTAAAATTGTGTTGAGATAAAAGAATAATGGTTAGTGCTTTATAGAAGATAGATGTGCTATGTGTATGTTAATTGTTGTACAAGTTGTACTCTAAGATCTGTAACTAAAGTGGGATAATTAAGTTAACACTATAGCTGATACTGTGAAAGACAAGGTGCTAACATTAAAGAGTTTACTGATAAAAATAGGAATGGTTGATACTGAAGCCTACAATTTACTTGCAACACTTTTTGTATGATAGGCACGGAAATGTTGATTAGGATGCCAACACCAGGGTAAGATATTTATCAGAAAGGGTCAGTAAATATAAAACACGTGCTGAACAAATGAGAACATATTTTAGTGGACTTGAGAAATTACATGTATGTAACGTTAAGACAGAAAGCAATGGTGCTTCCTGAAAATTGCCGTCTTACCAAGGTATGCATGTACATAACACATTCACACATGCTAGTAAATAATTTAAACATTACATTTTTTTAAAATTTTGAACTGGTTGGCCAGAAAATGTTTCATAACAGTCGATTTGGTCACCGCATTGGCATATGTGAAACATGTCAAATAAGTACTTAAAGGATCACAAATATAATTATATTTCTAATATTCACCATTAATTTGTGACAGATACAACTGTTTTGTAAAAAATGATATTTTTTAAAATTATTTTGTCATGAATATTGAAAACATGCTGTCAATATCATTCAAGTCATAACAAGATTACTCAATGGAATTTCCGTACTTTCCTTACTAACATTAACTACCGAAGTACCTGTAGAGTTATAAAGTACCATAGTACACATTACATAACTCTGGAAAAAAATACCGCAGTATACTGGTATACTGGTAATACAGTGCGACGAACTATATGGTTGGGGTGGGTTGCTCCCAGTATTTTATTTAAACTATTATAGAAGTCCCATCCAGGCTCTGTTTTGTTGAAAGTTAAATTTAGTGAAAGAGAGATGCAAAGCTCCGAGCCCCCAGTCAGCAATGCCGATGATTAGATGGTTAAATACACAAAAAAAAAGGTTGAAATTCAATGAATAACAATTTAATAACAATTCAATAATCAAATGACTCAAATTTCCAATTACACTCCTTCTGCTTAACCCTTTAATAAGCCTATTGCATCACTTCATTAGCAGTGTGAGATTGATTTCCACCTGTCCTTGTATTTCTACTCACCTGCTGTATCCTTTCTCTCTCTTATTTCTCCCAATTCCTTCTCCTCTTCCTCCCCGACCATTCTCCAAATTCCTTTTCCTCCTCGACTTTCTCTAGACTCCTTCACCTCCTCCACTTCCTCTCCCACGACTACACTTTTGTCGACTTTGACTGTCTCGGCTACTTTCTTAATTCTGTCTCCAACTCTTAAAGTCTTGGGACCCAATGGAACTGGAAGTTCTCTGTCCCCTAAAAAGCTTCCTGTAAAACCACAAGGATGGTACAATCTTTTTCCTTAGCCCTGTCATCTCACATTACACATAGCCTATCATCGGATAATGGCTATTAAATTTCTTTGGTCACACATTCATTCACATCAAGATACCCATACGTTCTTGTATGGTAAAACAAACGTCATAATACAGCACGGTATCAGTTACTTCTTATACATGCATCAATAAAATCCATCACATCCGTACATATTCCTAATCCTGTTATACTAAAAAATATCACAATAATCAGATGCATTTCTTTACCTTACAACTCATACAAAGGACGCAACTATTCAAATATCCATGCTCTGATATATGCATATGTCCATAGTAACTAATCTTACATACTTCAACCATGTTTTCAAATTCACAGTTCAAGCATGTGTAAATTCTAACATAACACATTAATGCACTAGTTTACTACGAAGTAACCAAATAGCAAATTACAAAATTAATTCTGACCACAAGCTAACAATCTACATAATTCCACCTCGCATCAAATAATTCTCTATCTAAGGCTCAAGCCCATTTCTCAAATACGCATGTAAATGAAACACTATAGTGGTAATTCTACATACTAAACGATCCTAGTAATTAAGTGTACATACTTAAGATAATTACAATTATGACGCCATAATATTCTGCAAAAATCTAGCAAATAACTTACTGACCTGTTTGAAGCTTTGTCTTTCCTTAGAATCTACCTCTAAGTTCTGCCGCCAGATTACGAGTGGCTTCTTTCTCGGATTAAACCCTATTGATTTACAACCCTTCCAGGTGAATACTAAATTACTCTTATGATTTCGGAAGGTATCATTTAGGTCTGAATTGTAATCACACCCTCTATCTCAATTTTGATTGGATATCACTGTGGACCGATCCAATCAAACTTAGAGGACAATGTCCCTCTCGCTGTCTGTCAATGTGGGGACAAATAAGAACACACCCTGTTCACCCTGTGGACTTTTCTTTTGATCCTTGAATTAACCTTTAACATACAGACGTGATAATGGCAAGCCTTTGTTAGATGACGTACCCGGTTGCCTTTGCCGACTCAAGTTTCTGGTCTCTGGCTGGTCATGGTAACCTTGCATAAGAGTTCAACACTAACCCCGCTGCAATCTTTAGAGATCAAACACAAGGCTGTGGTACTATTCCCAAGACAGGTAGATTATAGGTTATACATGGCTTTAGCTGGGTGCTTAGCAAACATGACATACAGCATGCCACTAGAAGATACTATGCTCAATACCATCTCCAGGATATTTTTTATAATATGGAACTTCTAGGCTTTTACCATGGGAATGGTCTAAAGACCTGTTTGTAAGAAAGTCAAAGACCAGCAAGTCTGATAGTCTGAAAATGAGGATTCGCAATATCGAAAACTTAGTTACACAATTGTTAACGTCTTTTCTGCCTGCATTCGTACTACTGCATAGTAAAAGAGTCTGTATGTGTAACATGTAATAATAATAATAATAATAATAATAATAATAATAATAATAATAATAATGATAATAATAATAATAACAATAATAATAATAATAATAATAATAATAATAATAATGATAATAATAATAATAATAATAATAATAATAATAATAATAATCATAATAATAATACTTTATTTATTGAGGGTGACTCATTAGTCAAGGACTATTCTCCGTTGAGGCCCTCTTAAGGAGAGTATAACGATGTGCATTATATGAAAGATAGTACTGTAAATACTAAATTCCATTATCCATTAGAAACACATATTAGATTTTCAGATGCCTATTGACAATCTTTACTCATATTAGCATGTACCCAATGGTAGACTGGATGGACTGAGATCTATGATTGCATAGTATGCTGCCAGTATGGAGGACCAAATTAGCAGTAGCCTGTTAGCCCATGGCTAGTATATTTCATGTTGGACTAGTAGTTTTTGTAATTTCAGTTGAATAAGGGCTTGTAAATCTTGAAATGTATCTGACATTGTTTTATCAGAAGGACTAGTCAAGATTCAGTAGGAATAATCAATTTCTAAGTCTAGTCCTTTTGTCTATACAGAAATTTATGTTAAATTCTAGGCTTGTGGTAGATAAGGGTCTATGTTATATGCACATAATGTAAAATAAACAGACAACTTTCTGATCAGTCAGTGGTTCATGTAACTGCAGTTGTATGTATATGTGTGTGTTTATACACAATCTGATAGAGTAAATGACATCACTGCTAACATCTGGTGAGTTGAAAAGCAGTCATGTAATTCCCAGTTGACAAAATAGATCTCAAGTAGGGAAGTGTTGACTGCATGAATAAAAAAATAACATATTCATCATGTGCTATTAAATCCTTCCAAGCTGTCAGGGGATCCTGCAGTTTCATGCTTCCACCACAGTATTCTCAGTTGTTTTTAGTTCTTGTTTTGAGACAGGTATGGAGGAAAAAAAGAGATAATATCTGAAAATCTAGTGCCAAATGATGTGCTTACATGTACATCTAATGTTATCAAAGAAAATTAGGTGTAGAAAGACCTACTGGGAGATCAGCAGGAGTTGGCTTCTATGATGTATCCCTGGATAAGGCACTTTACTCCACAGGAGCTCCCTACTGCATTCCTGTGTTGATCCATACAATACAAAACCAAACAAAAACTAAGCTTGTTTTTCTGCCTCATCTTATCCTTTTAGAAGGACCAACTTGTGTATTTTATATTTATGTAACATTTTAAGGATTGAAAATCACACCTCAGCAATTCTTATGCAGTCTCTCTAACAGCTAATTAGCTTTATTGAAATTTCCATGTTTAATATCTAAATACATACATCCCTCAGTTCTATCAAATATCTCTTGTGTTCAGGACAGTTCTTACACATTCCGAAAGATCTCATTAATTGCAGTTGAAAAGGAAATTTCAGGAGTAGAGGGATTAACAAAGTTGAATTTTAAAAACTTTATAAACATACTGAAAAGGATACAAATCATTAATGCTGTATTTCTACCATGATAAGACCTACCTAATAAATTGCAAAAAAGTAGGGAGTGGACTTATAATCAGACATTGATGACCATGGCAAATAATTTGCCAACATTATTGCTATCAAGACCACTGCTGGCACATTTTGCCTTTTTCTTCACAAATTTATAAAATTAGGGGTGGGCTTGTAAGCAAGTATGGGTTTATCATTGGATAAATATGGTAACTGGCCTGTGTAATGCTATTTTCCTGTGAGGGTAGTAATATGGTCTTAAATGATAGCCAGGCCATCAATGGCCTCTGGTCAAAAGTTCATAAAACAGATAATCATAGTTACCATCTGTGCTCACTTACAAGTCAAGTCCAGCTGCAAACAGCACAGACCCAGATCTGCCAATGCATTATGTGCTGGTAGAGCAAGGTCTATGCAGATTGTTAGGAGTAATCAGTAGAAGAAGCAGCATAGACCCTGATCTGCTGGCACATTATGTTGTTTGCAGTTGGACTGGGCTTGTACATCAGTATATATGGTACTGATCTGAAGAGTAAACATAGACTTGAAGATTTATGGTGTTAGCTGATGGATGACCAGAGCTGAGATATTTTCTTCTACTTATTTGTGTGTGTTTAAGTTGATGTCTTTAGTAAAGTTTAACGATTCCATAAAAGTAAAAGAATTCTCAGTATATACTGTCAAACTCATGAAAATTGGATAATTTTTTTGAAATTATGACTAATTAATTTTTTTACTGTTAAATATGTGCAATGAAGGTGTCACTAGTAACCAGTTACTGATCAGTTTGTCAAAGTGAATGGTCAGAGTATTGTGACCAGTCAATGGTCAGTTTGTCCCTTTGACTGGTCATCTTGCACCAGTCACCAGCCATCGGTCATTTGTACTGGTAGCTGACTTTCCACCAGTACTTACTTAGAGGACTCATGGTATGGGGATAGGGATCAGAGTGAGTTCCCCCTTTCCCCACTCCACCATCACACTATGTACAGGATTGGGAGTCTGCCCTGTGGGTCCAGACTAGGGAAAGGGGATGGTATCCCAGCCCTTATTATCTCAATGAATGTTTAGGGGGTGCAAGGCCACCCACCTCAGAGTAATTTGTACCATATTCCCCCTTGGGCCACTGGGTCCTGGACCCAGAGTAGATATGATGCTATGGCTTGTGTCCCTCCATCACCTCCTCATCAGGCAGCATCCACCAAGAAGGCTGGAGGCATAGCATAATCTAGGAAAGACAAGCAGTCTTATCCCTATCCAAGAACTTCTAGGTTTGAACCACTACACAACATGATATGGAGCACAGTGCTCCGATGTCACTTCCACTGAAGCCACTCTCTTGCTTGAAGTGTGTAAGGTGATGATGCCCTATCTATACCCATCAACTCAAGTGAGTGTGAGGTAGAATCAGTTCATATGATGTCTCCTGCCAGGCCCACCAACTTCTCTGAGTTTGACAAGGAGGAGGAAATCTGGTTCTTTGATAAGGCAGTAAATGAAGTCTTTTACGCACAGACTTGTGCCCAAAATCATCTGGTGCACAACCTAAAAAGATCCTTTCCATTTTGGAAAAGATGTCTGGGACTCAACCACAGCCAATTCTCCTGCTTCTTCCTCATTCCTCCATGACTGAGAATGTATCACAGAAGTTCTCAACAGGCCAAGACATTGCTCAGTGACATAGAGGGTGGTCCATTCCTCCCCTGCATTGAGATGTATGGTCTGTGTTTTGAGTTACCGGGTACATTCTTTTGAAGTGCCTGATTAAGCCTCCCAAGGTAGATGGTGCATCTCAAGTAATCTCCATTGGAGCCTGGGCATGCCTTCCCATGAAAACAATTAAAGCTACTGACAAAAAAGCTCAGCTATTCATCACCATGGCATCTCATGCTGACCTCATCTCAGCCCTTACTGGAAGATGTGGCCATGCAATTTCTGTCGCAATGACTTAATCAGTGGAACTTCCTCACATCTGCTGTGATGTTGTGCTGGAATCCTCAAAGTCTTACTTAACCACAGTAAAGACCTTCTAAGGGCTGCTCTGTTGGAAGTTGAGACCCACTTCAGGGGACTCATCCCCACAATGGCTTCACTTAATTTGAAGGATTATTAGTATCGATCCTTCACATCTGCTCCTTACCCATTGTAATCGGCCATGAGGTGTGCTAGAGTGAATCACTCTCAGGGGCCATGAGGCATACTAAAGTGAATCACTCTTAGGGGCCATGAGGTGTGCTAAAGTGAATCACTCTCAGGGGCCATGAGGCGTACTAAAGTGAATCACTCTCAGGGGCCATCTACTACGTTTTTCCAACAGATGCAGCCTCAGTGCAATGCGCAACCTCAAAAAAATCATCGAAGAGCCACAAGGAGCCCAAAGAGAAAATGATCTAATTTGCCATCTTTTCCTAAGAAAGGAGTGGGTGACAGTCCAAGGGACTTGCACTCTCATCTGCCATGTATTCCTTTCCCAAACATCCCCTTAGGTGTGTGCCTAAGCCTCTTTTCAGAGGGAAAAGATAGGGAAAAGGTTGAGTTTCTAATTGTCTTGATCAATGGCATCATTTTTTTAGGTGTTGTAATTTGTGGATACAGTAGAATATTTGGTAAATGTTACTGATTTTATTACAGAGTACTTTTCCAACTTGCTCAGACAAATTTAAAGTGTGCGGTGGTCATATTATCAGGTACGCAGGGGCAGCCCAAGAATATCTGCCAGCAACTGTGCTCTAGGTGAACCATGCAGTCGGACCTCCACTGATAATTTCTCCTCAGATTTGGCAGTTCATTTAACGGCACCATTGGCAACTGCCTAGTTCACCTCTATGGATGGGCCACCCCTGCAGGTACAGGCTTATCATTGGAGAAATTAGATCCATTGTTTTGGGGGGTTTTTTTGTTTTAACAGTGGACAGTATGTTTGTCTTGATATGCAAAGGTAAGACTGAGAGTTTGCCTTGGGTTAGGGAAAAGGGCGTTAATCTACATCATATTTATATTTACACACAGTCTGTACTCACCAATAAATCAGGTCCAAATTAAAACAACAATGATTCTAATCATTCATCGCCAGCAGATCAGTGTCTGTGTTGTTTGTTCTATTCATTTCTCTGAACAAACCACATAGACCCAGATCCGCTGGTTCTTTATGCGATGGCAGATATTGGTTTATGCAATATGCAGTTGGATCCGACTTTTGTGTGAATATAAAAAGTAGTCTAGAAAACCTGACTTCACAATTACTTATTTTCTTTACCCTATTAGAAGTTTAGCTACTTCAGGTATAAATATGATGATGTACTAATATATTAGTTCTATAGTTGGCTCTAGTCTGGGGACATCAATAGCCAGTCCTCAGAATGGAAGGCTAAGACAAGGTCCATCTATTTATGTCTTCAGCATTGTATTGGTGAACTGAAGTAAAGGAATTTTATAGATCTTGTGATGAGGACTTTGAAAAGGAAGAAAGATCCCTTGAAACTAATGATAGGCCGAACATGTTTACTTTTCTTGCGCAAAGTTTCACATTTTATGTTCTTTGTTGAATTTGCATTGTTGTAAAATGATCTAAATAAATAGAAAGGTTATTTTTTGTATAGATCACATGGACCAAGCAGTGATAAATTAGAATTGTCAAAAGAAACTGGAGTCTTATTTGTAAATATTTACCAGACTGTGTGTATTACATGTCTATACAGCTCTACAAGTCTCTGACAATAGACAGCAGTATGGTATGTAGTTTTTTTTATGGGCTTCTAGTTCAGGGAAGTTTGTAAAAGCTCTAATGGGTTTATCTAAACAAATAAAGGTAACTGAAAAGGTCTTCATGTCTTCATATCAGTCTGTTAAAATGTACTGAGAGAGTTTTTTTTTCAAGGACTTATTAAAGGATAGGCTTAAAGTTTAAGATGTTTGGACTTCATTGTAAACTGAAACTTGGATCACATTACATGACAGTATTGCTTTCCGTTGTACAGGTAATGTTTCTTTGTTTTCCTTCTTTCATTCTAAAGGAAAGATAATTGTTGTTGGCTTCTCTCTTTTCAAAAGTGGGTGTGGATAAGTTTCACTTTACCTGCACATAACCTTGAAGGTACAGTTTGGTTCACTGGATCTACAAGCAGATTACTGAGTGCCAGGGCAATTTGAGTATACTGCCTTGCTCAAGGGCATGAACAATTAGCAGACACAGCTGTGACATGGTGGTAGAATTCAAACCAGAACCCTCTTGGTTGTGAGTCTGGCACATTAACCACTGAACCTCCTGCTTTCATTAGTTGCCTTTTATGACTTGTAGGAGAGTGCTTCAGGTCAGTTTTGCATCCCCAAGCCTGCAGGGATTTTTAAAGGTACAGTTTATGACACCTTAAATATCACATGAGAAGTTTTATTTCCATTCCTTTTTACAGAGGGAACAGCTGTTTAAACTTTATAAGGCTGGATACAGACAAGACAACTTCATTAACTTTCAAACAGAAATTGATGTACATGTAATTTTGTAAATCACTTAAGAGAGAAGTGTATTTCCAGTTAGGCCTATATTTGTCTAACAATCTGGCTTTTTGCTTGAGTGAATCAAATCAGTTTATTCTCGTTACAGAATGGCAGAGAAACAATAATACATGTACTAAGGCATATATTCCAATCTGTCCACGTTTACAGACACTGTGTTGCGCATTAAGTGTGCACTGTCCAATATCTGCCAAATCATGACAGTGTCCACCCTCCTGGGCACACTTTTTTGGATCAGAAAAATATTCTGAAAATATGCTTATAACTTTTAATTATTGGATATCCATCCATGTTTCTGTTGGCACTAGGAACGGCCACAATCGCAAAAGGCAATGAAAACTTAGATGGCAATGAGTATCAATTTTGCAACAATGTACCTGGCAATGAAAACATTCAAGGATTAGTCAGCCAGGTTGCAGTGTTAAGTGTTTGATGGTCATTAGTGTGAGAAAAATTTAATGTATTTTGAGTTTGAAAAAATGACAAGAGAAACTAAATTTATATGAAAATGCAATTTGTCATTTTTGATTAATGATTTAGCTTGTAGAGAAAAGTAATTCATAAAATATTGGTATTTGTTAAAATACTGTATTCTGCCATTTGCCCCCTCAGGAAAATGGCAAATGTTATGTCTGGTCATATACATTACCGTAAAACCCTTGCTTTTTGTTTTGAAAATTTCTGTCATTCAGAAACAATTAATAAGCACAAGATATTATTCATGAAAATTCGATGAAAAGTGTCAGATTGTTAACTAGCTAAACTTTTATATTGTATGTAGTAAATTTTCTCAGTTTGCCTAACTCAGTGAAGAAAGCTTTTCTGCCCCACCTGATTATGCAGTGATTCTGAACTTAGCTGATGACTAAAATGGTCAGATGCTTATTTGAATCCCTGCAATAGTTGATTGACAGATGCCACACTGTCAGGAATGGGTCATTAGAATTACTTGATGGGCATCTATTGAAACGGTCCTTACTCATGGATAGGGTCATGAAACTTGAGTATTTTTGAACCATAGTAATTATTTGTTGATGACCAGGGTACAGTTATAACTATTTGGTGTTAATTGGATTTGTATTTATGCACCTCTCAGCACATGCTGCTAATGTTGCCCCTGCTGCATCCAATGATGATTTCCAGGATGGTATGCAGGCCCTTATCTGTTGCAGATGTAGTTCATTGCTCCATGATATCTGGCAGTCAGTTTGTCTGCCAGGTAGTTCACTAGTTTGTCATATATGGCAATTAGTATATCTGCCTTGTAGCTAATTTGGCTGTCTTGTCTGCCATGCATCGAAGCATTGGATATATAATACATGTAATGTTTGGCTATTATATAAAAACAACCCATAAATTTTGTCCATTTTGCAGTGCTGGCTGTTAAAAGAATTGACCCTTATTTGTTAAATGTGATGAAAAGTCATAATAAAAACTGGTAAATGAAACCCTGATATCATTGAAAATGGCAGTTAGTGTGCAGAAATTTCAATCAACATCATGAAATTCGTAGCTTGTAATAAGTTCTATATGTTGTTTTATTTTCTTTACCAAAAATTTCTTAGAATACTGTAAATAACAATCTTTCAAAATAAAATTGATCAACGAAAATGTCACTAATGCCTAGAGCTGGAAATTCTTTAAGAAATAAATTAAAATTAAATAAGTTTTGTCAAGCGAAATTTGTGTTTTAGTCATATATTCTAATTTGGTTTCTTTCTGGGGTTTTCCCAGGTTCTTCCACCATTTATACTGGCCGCCATGTATAGCCTATCTTGTGCTGAAAAATGGCGTTAAACCCAACAACAACAACTAATTTGGTTCAGTGTATTCATCCTCTTGCATTCAAATATGAAAAGTGTCGATCTGCTGTAATATCTATGCCTGCAGGCATATCTGTGAGAACCTAATTAACTGCTGACTTTATCTCCAATTTGCTGATGTATTTGTTGTATTGTTACATTCATTTACAAGCAGACCTGCTTTGTATTATCACGTTAATGATATGTTTTGTCTGAAATCAAAGGGAACAGAACAAATGAAAACGTTAAAATACATGCAAATCCTACCTGAATAAGAGCTAGTCACGGTTGTGTGTCAGGTCAACTCATTTCAGTTGACCACTCAAACACTGTCATAAGTATTATTGTATAAGTAGCAGTTAAAGTGTTTAACCCTCATTCACAAATGTGATCAAAGATAGCAAGGCAACCAAGTGAAAGAAGTACCCTGTGAATTCAAAGCTTTGCTTCATAGATATGGTTCCGAAAGTTTCAATGTTTGAAGTGAATCACTGTTGGAGATGATTTCTAAAAGATTTATCATATAATTACTATGACATATATTTTCTCACTTTTGTAATTTAATGCTTTTTTAATGATATCATAAATTCAGCTAAAACATTTTTTTTGCGGGGGGGTGGGGGTGGGGTGGTGATTTCATGACCAATTGAAATGCCTAATTTCCCCTCTCTCAGTCTTACCTGTATTTGATTGATGTCTTTACTGTGTGTGGTGAACTAATTTGTTAAAAATAAATGTGAGTGCCAAATGGGGAGGGATGTGACCTGTAGGGTCAGCAGATCATAGCAGGAGCTAATTGGCATCAGTCTTTCAGCACATGATGTATTTGGTGGAGGAAGACCCCAGGAACCACAAACTCATGGGAAGTGACATAAACTGGCAGGCTTCCACATATTTTCTGGGTTGAGACTCAGACCCATGCAGACAGAGGTGATACATAATGCCTTAGACCACTAAGCCACTCTCGATTCCAAATCATGCTAGATTTAATGATTTGGTCAGAACGGTTTCATGGTAGTACCAAAAAAAACCCCATCCTTGATAAATATAAAATACTGGCCGAGAACCGTGAGCTGTGTGATAATAGAAGAATATAAGCACACCACTCCCTCGATAACTCGTGCCCTGATAACTCACGAACCTGCTTATAACGCGGGGTCAGGAATGGATCCCATTTTTGAAACCAGAAAATACCAAAACATTGGTCCCTATTTGTTGAACTTAAAGAAAATCGCGATCAAAATTGGTAACGGAAACTTTGATATATCGCTCATTTTATTGTCCAAAATGGTAGGACATGGAAATTTTAATCAAGATTATGAAATATCAACTTTAAAAAGAAGTCATAAAATTAATTACATTTTATTTCCAAACAATATTCTTAATACACCGTAATTAATGATATTCAAGGAAATTTTGATAAATGATGATTTCACTTACGCCTTGTAGAGGTTGTACTTTAATAAATAAATGCCAATTAAATAATTTTTCTTATCAATTAAAATTTGTGTTCTAGTTCTATCTTTTAGTTTTGTTTAAGTGTAATCATCATAAATGCAATGTGTCCTCTTGTAATTAAACGTAAAATGTGTCAATCTACCGTAATGGCTATGTCCGCAACCTTTTTTCTGAGATCTTAATTAAGTGCCGACCGTGTTTTGATATCGGACTAGTGGAAGTGTTTGTTGTACTGTTGCACTAAATAAAAAGCAAGCCTCCTTTTCTATTATCACATTAATTACATCTTTTGAATCAAATAAAGGAGGTGGAATAAACAAAAAGTTAAAAGGCATACAAATCCTACATGCTTAATAACCAGTGGTCCCAGTCGTATGTCGGGTAACTCATTTCACTTGATCAATCGAACACTGTAATAAATGTTATTATGTTATTGTGTATGTAATCAACTACCTTAAATTATCCTACTCAATCGTAACTGTGACTAAAGATAGCAAGGCAACCAAGTGAAATGAGTACTTCGTAAAATAAAGAATTTTGTTTCACAAATATGGACCATTGTGGGGAAAATGAGTTTCAGAGAATTCCTGAATTCGCACGTACAGATATCCTCAAGGATGATAAAAAGTTTCACTGTTCCTTGCAATGCAATCACAGCATCAATATTTTACTAATTCAACAATTCAAAAATTGAGTTTCAACGTAGACGATTGTCTCACGAAATGTTACGTTTTTGTGATAAAAAGTTATCTTGTTTGGTAGTGCATCAACAGTTAGTCTGGTTCCCTGCTTCATAGACTCCTTGTTTCACAAAATACTAAATACACTGCTCTGGAAGCCAGACTAATCAACAAAACAAAAAGCCGTGACGTAATACACAAATGTTTTTATATACCGTGTTGGTTGTTGAAACTAGTTGAAATCATGTTATCGATTTTTCTTATGTCGGACATTTTGAAAATAAATATAATTTATACAGAATAATGAACAACTTCATCGGAAAAAACACTTTATTGACAATTATTCTTGACGCGATTATAAAATGAGGAATCCGTCATTAAACAGCCCAGCCTCCCCCCCCCTTCACTAAACCCCGGGATTCTCTGGATGTCTAGCTGATTTTTTTTAAGTCCCTTGGTAACTCGCGCCCTCGCTTATAGAGCAGTCTATGGTTTTGGACCCTGATGTGCACAAGTTATCAAGGGAGAGGTGTATTGTGACAAATTGAGGATTTTCCTCCTTAACCGTATTTCATGTCTGGTAAATATTTTACCATGATAGTTCATACGTTTCTATAAATAATGAAACTACCATGTTTATCTTTAGCTACCCAAGGATTGAAAGTGGTTCAGATAGTACAAAGGTCATAAATTTGTACCGATAACAATGACGATTTGTACAAAGGTCATAAATTTGTGCCGATAACAATGACAGTTTGTACGAAGGTCATAAATTTGTACCAATAATAATGACAATTTGTACAAAGGTCATAAATTTATACAAATAATAATGGCAGTTTGTACAAAGGTCATAAATTTGTGCCAATAATAATGACAGTTTGTACGAAGGCCATAAATTTGTGCTGATGATAATAACAGTTTGTATGAAGGTGACCTAAATATGTGCGCATAATAATGACAATTTGTACCTGTTGGATTTTTTTAAGTACACATGGCGTTGATTTTAAAGACAATTTGTACCTGTATTTCTTTAAGTCCATGTACAAGATAAATTTTTTTGACAGAACTGTCGGCAAACAGTTTCCTAATAACATGACTAGGTGAATTCAGACCCACCAATCAGCCATCAGAATCAATTCAGATTGAGGTGGGGGCCTGATTTATGGGACTGTGATGGACCAGTGACATTCAGGAACCTGTAGATTTTTCTACAAAATAAAATGCCAATTTATCACCTCCCTCCATCCTAAAACCTGCATGCATACATGCAAGAAAGTTATTTTATAGCTAGATTATTTTTTATGTTTTGATATTGCATAATACGTCATAATAAAATAATAAATATTTTCAAAATAAAATTCAGTAATAATTCATTTACATACCTCCAAATTTTTATTTGGCTCCTTATATTCTTATCTTGTTTTTTTTTAGTTTTTTAAATATGTTTTAGGGATATTGTGATTTCTTTTAGGTCCTTTTCTTTCATTTTTGCAGTGATTAGGCATGCCATCCTTCAGCCACACCCTTAAGGAGCTACTGACTGATTGTCTTTGCAAGTAAATTAAGATAGCTTGAGAGAGATGAAGACTTGACTCAAGTAACGTAAAATATTCTAAAATAACTGGTCTGCCCTAAAATATTTTAAAAATTATTGGATTGCTATATTTTAATGTTCTCATGTTCTCAAAAAATGCAAAAAGCATTTGAAGCAACCTGCAGTAAAATTGTAGAAGTACGGCCAACAATGGCAACAGTTTCATGGTAAGTAATAAAAGATTTCAAAACCAAAGTCTGATGGTAGGGTGAGCACCTATTGGGACCCTTGCATCACTGTTGTAAATACTTAGATTTTGTACAGTTGTACCTAAATACCATACTTCACAGCATGATTTACAGGTAAGGTATAATTAACAAATATCATTCATATATATATATATATATATATATATATATATATATATACTTGATTTTAAGGTGCGTCTAAATACAAAGAACATAGACCTTGACCTGCTGCTGCATTATGCACTAGCAGATCAGGGACTGTTCTGCTGATTATTTTTAACAAACTGTATAGACCCACCTGTGTCAGGGGATTTGGATCAGTGCAGTTTGCAGTTGGATTCAAGTTGTATGCAAGTAAAGTCAGTATCCCCCACCCCACCCCCTTTCCAAGTTAGTCATTATGTCTCTGTATCCATTACACACAATAAAGTAAAGCTTCCTAAACATTTTGTCCCTTTGATAAAGGTGGTCAGTATGAAGAGATATATCAGCAATAATGAGCAAGACTGATGAGGTTTTTCAAACTGCATACCTTATAACAACACTCAGTGTAGAAGTTGGGTCCAACTGCAAACAGCATAGACCCTGATCTTTGGTTTTGTAATATGCTGGCAGATCAGAGTGTATGTTGTTTGTTCTATTGATTAGTCCAAAAAACACTGCATAGACCCAGATCTACCAACACATTTTGCGCTTGGACTTATCAGGAGGTACATATATTCTAGATGTTAGGATGATTACAGTATTATGTCTAAATTTATTACCACTGGGTAATTATATGGTAACATGGTTCTGTGACATGCTGTACAGTTTAAAATGATTAAGGACACTGATTTTATCTACCATACTTACCTCTATGAAAAGTGGTTCAAAGTTATTGACTGATAATACTAATGAATACTAACCTGACTTAGTCTACTGGTATATACATATATAGCAGGTTACAGTATTTTTCCATTTTGTAATTTATAAAATGAATGTAAAACAACTTTTGCAGAATGCATTCCTTCAGATCATCAGTAACTGTATTGGGAATTTATAAGGCTGGTCATGTTATGGATTACATACCTGCCAGACTTTACATGGTAACTATATTGGGAATTTATAAGGCTGGTCATGTTATGGATTACATACCTGCCTGACTTTACATAAGTTTACTTGCTTCAGGTATAATAACCATGTTCACGTTCTTTTTATGGCTCTTTCTTTAAGATGTGACAGTAGGATCAAACAATATTGTTGGAAAGCCATGGATTCATCTCTTTGAAGTGATGAATTGAGTGAAGGCCTTTCACACAACTTGTAAATGAGAACTTTTAAATGTTATTTCAAAAGGGAAGAAAGGCTGTATGAAGGGAGTAGTAGACCAACACAGTGTTTGCTTTTCTTCCATGCCCTGGTATCAGATTACTCTGGCATCTTGTTTTATATCCATACCATTTATTGTACTTTGATCTAAATGCATGATAAGATTGTATTGCATCATAACAACCAGGCACTGAGGAAACAGAAATGTGAAAACAGTCTTTTTTTCCCCTTCAAATATTTACCCCTCTGCCTCAGTCAAATAGTTATGGTTTTATAGCCCATGTGGCATGTGATTGATAGACAGATATCTACACATTGTGTCTGTTTTGATTGTGTGTTGCTTGTACATGCTGCTGTGAATTTGGATGTAAATAAGGGTGCTTGAAAAGGTCTTCACTTCTCAGGCAATGAACAAACTATCAGAACCTGTGCTGCAGTGTGATTTTGTTAGGTTACCGGTATCTACATTTACTGGTAATATGCTTGGCTTTCTTTTTTTGGTATCCTGTGTACCTGATATTATCATATTTCCATTAATTGTGTTTGTGACTTTTTGCAATGTCTTTTTCTACATATTGTTATTGACACCAAAAAAATTGTACAACTTGAACAGAAATAACAGAATCCAGATGCACAGGATACTGTGATGTACATGGTCATTTTTGAAAAACGATGGTACAGAATCCTATAAGATTTATGTCATTTGTTGCCTGGATTTCATAATGTTACATTGTTTCTTGTATTTCCAAATGTAATAAATGTAATTTATTTACTTGTATGCCCTGCCATATCAATGGAGGATGATCTATTGTGTTACCCATGTTCATCCATTGCCTCATGTCCTGTTCCATATGGTCAGGTGTGACAGATATTTCATTTCTACAGTCACATTTGAAGGACTTAATGGATCACACTTGGTATGAGGTTTTAAGCTAAGAAAACTCAAGTCAAATTCAGTTTTCATAATTTTCAGCAAAATGTAATGGAGTTTTGGACCAAGTTTGACTAGGAACATTGCATTGATTTTGTTTCCACTCAGAAACTTTTGAAGAACTTTATGGAATTAAATCAGATTTGGTATGTTTGTTTAGGACTTCATGGAATTAAATCAGATTTGGTATGTGCCTTTAGGACTTCATGGAATGAAATCTAATTTGATATGCGGCTTTCGATTAAGAAGATGTAGGTCATGTTCAGTTTTCACATTTATTTCAGCAAAATGTTCATGACTTTTGTCCCCCAGAGTGACTTAGAACTTCATACTTCAATTCTACTTAATAACTTTTGAGGACTTCATGAATTAAAATGGCTTTGAGATGAGGCTTTTTCTTAGAAATGCCATGTTCAAGTAACTGTTTGATTTTGAATGTTTCTGTCAAATGTTTTGTGGTATTCAAAATTATGCAGTCCTTCATAGACTTCTGGACAATAAAATTCAGACCACTGGGCCCAACCCCCAGAATATATATCCATTCTAAACTTCAATCTATTCTTCTTTATTCAGTCCTTGGATTTATGTAGAAAGGTAGTTTAAAATATATATATATATATATATATATATATATATATATATATATATATATATATATATATATATATGAGGTGTGTTGTGGATATGTATCTTCAAGGTCAAAGGCCATGGCTTAGTGCATTATGTTCCCCATTACACTTTCCTTTGCACTCTAAATTTAGAGAGATTTGAGAGGAAGGTATGAAACTTTATATATATACATGTATCTATCTATCTATCTATCTATCTATATATATATATAAAGGTGTGTGACATACTACAGTCAAGGTCACTTATTAGGATTCAGTCATAATTTGCATTACACTTTCCATTGCACTCTAAATTTAGAGAGATTTGAGAGGAAGGTATGAAACTTCATATATATACATGTATCTATATATATATATATATATAAAGGTGTGTGACATACTACAGTCAAGGTCACTTATTAGGATTCAGTCATAATTTGCACTACAGGTATATATAAAGGTGTGTGACATACTACAGTCAAGGTCACTTATTAGGATTCAGTCATAATTTGCACTACAGCTTTTTCACTTAGATTAACTCCTTAAAAATAAATAGATGAAACTTGATATATACCATAACCCAGTTTTGATGCATTGTACACTTGGAATCATATCCTCAAAGTCACAGTAAAGTTAATATTTTTAAAGTTTCATTTGTTTGTTCAGTTCTCCCTCATTATAACATGATTCCAATGTAATGTGGTACCACTTGGGGCTGCATGACCAAAATTATGCCAATATATATCATGGGTTGAAAGAAAACAACATGAAGCTAGTGTTATACCTTCATGAACATTTCAAAACACCAACCAACCAATGTTTGTAGATGGAGAGGTCAAATTATCACCACTTTCAACACATGATTGGCTATGTTGTGACGTTTAATTATCTTTATTATTATGTACATGATGTACATTACCTGTGATGATATATGCCACTCTGTACCATCATAGCGTTATGGAAAAGGTATTTATAAGCATTGTGTCTACCCAGTTCATCTATCAAAATGAATGAATGAATGAATGAATGAGTGAGTGAGTGAGTGAATGAATGAATGAATGAATGAATGAATGAATGAATAAGTCAGTGAGAAAGCAAGTAAGCAAAAGACTAGTTTCCTATATTACCATATTTTCAGCATCCTGACACCTGCTACAGGGTAAAGGGAAATTTTCTTTCTGAAGTCACAAGATAGGAAGTGATAAAGGGAAGTATTGTTTTCCCAAAGTATAGGCTTTTGAATTGAGGCTTAAGTCCTTTCAGCATTTGATCAAAAGTAGCATGGTGTGGAGTTTGTCTTTCAACCGATTCAAACTCACTCGTTATTGTACAATATGATCTGGACTTGAAATCTGGGAATATCCATGTTTGCCAGGCATTATCATATAGAGTTCTTCTAGACAGAGCAGATTGTCTAAAAACAATGAAAACAACAAACTCTCTATGTAGTATGGATAATTCATCATTGTCATGGATTGCAAGTTGTACAGCAGTTTAACTGTTTGCAGAAATATATTTAACATTACATGTACCATTAATAATTTGAATTGAGTGTCTTGTGTAGTCTTTTTATTCCTTTAGAGAATTGAATTTATTCTTCAAATTCAGCAGAACTGAAACAAGTCTAGCTCTGCTAGGGGTCCAGTTCATTTTGCTTTTCATTATTGACATATCTGTTAAATGTAATACATGGAAGAACTTAAGAATGGACCCATGTTTAAGATTGATACATACAAATTAGGACAGAGATTAAGATGGATACATACAAATTAGGACAGAGATCTGCCAAGTTTTGTCTAGGCCTGTGTGAAGCTTTTAATACATGTTTTTTGGGAATGTTGGATTTTCAGGTCCAAAATTTATCTAAGTCATGGATTAAGTGTTGTATCTTGACTGTTAACATTATCTGTAAGTTGGATTTAAGTTTAAATCCTCTTTAGGTTAGTATTAAAGTGAGATTGATGGATATTGATGATGACACGGCACAAATATGTTCAGATGAGAAGAAAATACTAACGTCTCCTGGCAGATGTTGCCTTTCATTTAGATTTTTCTCCATTCTACACAAAATGTCAAGCAAATTAACAATACATATGTAAATGAAGTTTTTACTCTTGACCCATATACTATAGGTGTAGTTACAAGTGATGAGCATGCATAAGCACCATGCACTTTTTAACAGTGAAAGTTGAGTACCCTTTGATGTGGACACAAAGTGAGGGCATTGTGCTTATCAAGTACATACACAAATGAATTTTAAAAAATTAAAAACTAGGTGATAGATAACACTTTGTTTTTGCAGTTCAAGGTCCTTATTCTGGTTTGTAATGGTTTGAGAGCAAAATAACATGAGCAAATATAAAGATATTTTGACTTAGTTTGTGTATGTGTATGAAGAATACCTTGAAAATGAATGATGCCAGTTATATGCGTTGTTTTTATGTAATGAAGGTCACAAAAACATGACGTGAAACTAGGAGTGCATTTGTTCCATGGAGATATCATGTATGCTCAAGTTCAGGGGTCTCAAACATTCAGGCTGTGGGCCACATGCGGCCCGCCAAGCCATATAGAAGAAATTGTAATTTATTTATATGTTCGTTGGCCATGCTGAGTTCAAATATTTATTCTAAAACAGACAGTAACTTGAGGATTGCTTGAAATTATTAAAGAACTTGAACAATTAAATAATTCTGTTCAATCATGTGAAACTTTTTAGTGATAATCTACTTTCACAAGATTACCTTGGAGTAAAACTTTTGGATGGTGAACTGTGATTCTTCAGTAGTGTTACCATGTTAACACATAAACACATTAGAACTGTCATTAGGAATACCTTCGGATAGTTTCCAGATTAATGTTAAATTAATAGTACACTTTAGGATAACATTCTTGGACTTAATACACTGTCATTTATTTTTCATCCTTTCACTTTGTTGGATTTTATATTTTAGGGAAATAAATTTATGTTTTGGAAACTTAAATGTTTGTTGGGTTTTACCTTTGTCTTGTTACTTAGTTTAAGCCCACAGACATCACAATGCCAACACAGTAAAATTTTTAAAGCATGAAGACACAGGAAGTTTGTCAGTGAGATCTGGTCCTGTGATCTTGAAACTTTATGATTATGAAACTTAATTCAGAGTACCATTAAATTAGACATGATGCTTTTAGAATCATGTCACAATTAAATCTTGGCATGCCAGTAGAGGAACCAAAGTTAAGATTCTAAAAGTTCTATTATTCTAGAATTCTTCTGATCAAAGTTGTATTTTGAACTTTAGCTTTGATGCTCAGTAGTTTAGGTAATATCAGACTTGGATTGGAATTCGTAAAACTCTATAGGCTGATTGGAAATCGTAAAACTCTATAGGCTGATTGGAATTCGTAAAACTCTATAGGCTGATTGGAATTCTTAAAACTCTATAGGCTGATTGGAAATTGTAAAACTCTATAGCCAGATTGGAAATCATAAAACTCTATAGGCTGATTGGAAATCGTAAAACTCTATAGGCTGATTGGAATTCGTAAAACTCTATAGGCTGATTGGAATTCGTAAAACTCTATAGCCAGATTGGAAATCGTAAAACTCTATAGGCTGATTGGAAATCGTAAAACTCTATAGCCAGATTGGAAATCGTAAAACTCTATAGGCTGATTGGAATTCGTAAAACTCTATAGCCAGATTGGAAATCGTAAAATTCTATAGGCTGATTGGAATTCGTAAAACTCTATAGGCTGATTGGAATTCGTAAAACTCTATAGGCTGATTGGAAATCGTAAAACTCTATAGTCTGATTGGAAATCGTAAAACTCTATAGGCTGATTGGAAATCGTAAAACTCTATAGGCTGATTGGAATTCGTAAAACTCTATAGGCTGATTGGAATTCTTAAAACTCTATAGGCTGATTGGAAATTGTAAAACTCTATAGCCAGATTGGAAATCATAAAACTCTATAGGCTGATTGGAAATCGTAAAACTCTATAGGCTGATTGGAATTCTTAAAACTCTATAGGCTGATTGGAATTCGTAAAACTCTATAGCCAGATTGGAAATCGTAAAACTCTATAGGCTGATTGGAAATCGTAAAACTCTATAGCCAGATTGGAAATCGTAAAACTCTATAGGCTGATTGGAATTCGTAAAACTCTATAGCCAGATTGGAAATCCTAAAATTCTATAGGCTGATTGGAATTCGTAAAACTCTATAGGCTGATTGGAATTCGTAAAACTCTATCGTAAAACTCTATAGGCTGATTGGAATTCGTAAAACTCTATAGCCAGATTGGAAATCATAAAACTCTATAGGCTGATTGGAAATCGTAAAACTCTATAGGCTGATTGGAATTCGTAAAACTCTATAGGCTGATTGGAATTCGTAAAACTCTATAGGCTGATTGGAAATCGTAAAACTCTATAGGCTGATTGGAAATCGTAAAACTCTATAGTCTGATTGGAAATCGTAAAACTCTATAGGCTGATTGGAAATCGTAAAACTCTATAGGCTGATTGGAATTCCTAAAACTCTATAACCAGATTGGAAATCGTAAAATTCTATAGGCTGATTGGAATTCGTAAAACTCTATAGGCTGATTGGAATTCGTAAAACTCTATAGGCTGATTGGAATTTGTAAAACTCTATAGCCAGATTGGAAATCGTAAAACTCTATAGGCTGATTGGAAATCGTAAAACTCTATAGCCAGATTGGAAATCGTAAAACTCTATAGGCTGATTGGAATTCGTAAAACTCTATAGCCAGATTGGAATTCGTAAAACTCTATAGGCTGATTGGAAATCGTAAAACTCTATAGGCTGATTGGAATTCGTAAAACTCTATAGGCTGATTGGAAATCGTAAAACCCTATAGGCTGATTGGAATTCGTAAAACTCTATAGGCTGATTGGAATTCGTAAAACTCTATAGCCAAATTGGAAATCATAAAACTCTAGAGCCTTATATTTCATTTTGATCAGTCATAAATGACATTACACTTGAAAGGTTGTCTTTTTAGCTCTACTGGTCATTGGCCAGAATGGCTTAAGGGATGACCTGTTACATGTTGTCATCACTGTCCATCCATTAACACAAGTTTGTTATTGCTAAACCTACCTCCAAATTACTTGGAGGATAAACTTTACAGACAAATTCATCCACGGTTTAGTTGGTCCTATTGAAAATGGTGCCATTTGAATTTCCAGTATGGCTGCCTTAGTGACCATATTGAAAATCTTGTTGCAACTCCTCCGTAATGGATAATCAGATTGTAATGTGGCGAATTTTGAAGATTTATTGAATTTTAAGGTTGAATAAATTGTGCATTGAAGTTATCATAGTCAAGCCGGAAAGGTCTTGAGAAAGTTCACTGATATTTCTCTTATTTCATCTCTGAAACATAAAAGGGTCTACGTTTAAGCTTCAGTGGAATTGACTGAGTCATCGTAACGATAGTGACAGAGAGTACATTAGAATTACTGACCGTATCGGTTGGAGGAGACTTTATGTCAAATAATTGATCTTCAAAGGAAAGCTAATTGCAGCATATTTTAGGCTGTTAAAATCTGATGAAAGACATGATTATTTTGGGGGAAGGTCTAGGAACAGTTGTTTCTGATTGGTCAGAAAACATTTAGGCGTACACTTTGGGAGACTGAGAATTTATAGGAGCAACTTTAGACAAATTTCTTCAGTCCGATTTTGCCTTGTGAGAAGACAAAAGGTCTGACTCCTTGGGAAAGTTGAGAATAGTGTTTTCCCTCGTAGAGAGGCCAGATAGCTGTCTTGAAAAGGGAAGGACAGGCTATAGTGCTAGGACGCATGGTTTGTGTGGAAAGAAACAGCATTAAGGGAACAGTTTATGACCTCCCGAGAAGGAAAAAGGAAAACCCGATGAGTCAGAGGGAAATCCACATCTAAGAGAGATCGGAATAATCAGGGTCAGAAAGGGGACCAAAGTGCACACATTAGACGTGGAAAACAAGACAAGAGGAGACAGAGGCCAGGTGATGCTGTCAAGCGTGGAATTGTACTCTCTAATTCACCACTCGTAACATGATGTAAATTGAACACTGCAACTAAATTCTATCAATCTGTTGGATTGAAAGTGGAATTTTGGTTATGTATTAATTGATTAAATTTATTTTAGTAAATCTGTTGATTGAAAGTGAAATTCTGGTTATGTATTAATTGATTAAATTTCTTTTATTTATTGGTAAAGGGGGCTCGTACTTGTTTATTTCTTTCATTAGCCTTGCTCAGTTATCTGTTAACATTCCATCTATCCGTCCACACTGGGCAATAACACCATGGGAGGTCATTCCCTAGTTAATGATCGCCAGATCAATTAAGGAGGCTTTATTGTTTTAAACCCCCTGTTACACAGATCAATGTTGGGTGTTTTGTTGAAACAGTTTTTATGTCTGTGTGTTACTGTACTAATTAAAAATGGTGCCAATGTTATGTCTGTTATGGGCACTATGGCAGCCATGTTGAAATTTCTGTTATTGCTACTTCTCTTGAATGTAAAGTTTGATCAGCACCATGTCTAGTAATTAATTAAAATGATGATGTCTGACATAGCAGTCATCTTACAGGAGTAAGGAAAAGAAAAACAGTCTTCTTTTTGGATTCCTCTATAAAGAATTTCAACCTGTAGAGTGTCATTCCCAATGGGGGACTCTTCTTTGATCGGCTGATATTAAAAGCTGAGCTCAGACTTTTTGTGTTGATTAACAGTCAGGTAGTTTAAGCTGTTACGTGTAGGCTTATACAAAAATAACAAGAGAAAAGAGTGAAGCCAACAAGCTTTGTAAATTTTAACAAAATAATTTATTTCCCTAGAAAACAATGTAAAAATTGGAAATTGGACTTACGGTTTGTGAATATAATCCAAAATTTAATCCCAAGATTGAAAAATACAAGTCCTATCACTAAACAGTTTCTAATAGAACCCGGGTTTGAATCTCGATGAAATTCCAATATGGAGGCAATGACATCAGATGATGTCTGTACTGATGGTAACAGATCCAAGAATGAATCACAGTTTATGTTTCCGTATAACTCCAGAATAAATTTCCACTGAATTTCTTTGTCCCAGAACGTTTTATAAATATAAAGCACTTGTTTTGTTTTCTAGAGAATAAATTGTTAAATCCAAAAAACAGATGAAAAACAAACTGGCAACAACAATTAGAAACATCTTGTTCCCTCAAGGTGTTAAGAATGACTAACTGGAAAGCTCTCAGAAAGGGTATTAAACCCAACTAAAACATCATCCCATTCCTGCATGATGGGTCGCGTGGTCACTTAACACTTAAACAGCGCAATAAAAAAAATGAAATTTGTCATGTAGCAAGAACAGCCCTATCTAAGAACCAAATTCTCACACTGCAAATATATAAAAAAGAAAGGCTGTTTACAATCCAGTTAACATGCGGGCCGAAATGACCTTGGCAATAGCCAATCATCTTCACTTGATGTTTACAAAATCTATGAACCAGGGTGAGCTAAAAATAATGCTAATGTAATAGCTTTTACATTCTATACAAACTGAATTTCCTGGGAAAAATATCGAATCCTGTGAAAATAATCATTACAATAAAATGTAATGAAACAAAAATAAAATTAAAATGAATTTTGAAACTAACACACAAGCAATTTAATTACATATACATAACAAAGCAAACAAGGTGTATCCTATTAACTAGGTAGTTTTAGGAAATAAGGTTGTAATGTGTTGAATTTTGAAGAAGTACTGGATCCTAAAGTTGAATAAATTGTGCATTAACATTTTATCATAATCAAGCTAGAAAAGTCTTTGAGAAAGTTCACTTTGATATTTCCCTTGTTTCATCTGTGAAACATAAAAGGGCCTACGTTTAAGCTTCAGTGGAATTGACCCAGTCATCGTAACGGTATATTGGCAGAGAGTACATTAGAATTGCCAACTGTATCTATTTGTAAAAGACCTTATGTCAAATAATTGATCTTCAAAGTAAAGCTAATTGCATCATATCCTAGGCTGTCAAACTCTGATGAAAGACATGATTATTCTGGGGAAAATTTTGGAACAGTTGCTTTCGATTGGTCAGTTAAAATTAAGGCGTACACTTTAGAAATAATGGGGAATTTAAGGTAGCGACTTGGCTCAGAATTCTTTAGTCAGAAATCTTGCTTGAGAGAAGTCAGGTTGACTCCAGGGGAAACCCT
This sequence comes from Megalonaias nervosa, assembly GCA_016617855.1. Classification (NCBI taxonomy): domain Eukaryota; kingdom Metazoa; phylum Mollusca; class Bivalvia; order Unionida; family Unionidae; genus Megalonaias; species Megalonaias nervosa. The sequence goes on along the minus strand of JAECUM010006768.1, from coordinate 24,906 downwards.
AAAGAAGAGTTTTCCCTCGTTAACAAAGTAAAGAGGCCAGATAGCTGTCTTGAAAGGAAAAGACAGGCTATAGTGCTAGGACGCACGATTGTGTGGAAAAGAAACAGCATTAAGGGAACAGCTTTCTATATCCTCCCCGAGAAACTCAATGAGGACAGTCCAAGAGGGAAGTCCGCAAATAGAGAGTTCAGAATAGAAGGGTCAAGAGGAAGAACCACTCGTTACAATGATGAATGAATCCATAAATTGAACACTGCTATTAAATTCCATTAATGTAAATTGGTTGGATTGTAATTGCAATTTTAGCTTATGTATTAATTAATTAAATTTATTTTATTTTATTGTTTAAGGGGGCTCGTATTTGTTTATTTCTTCTTAATAGTCTTGCTTAGTTCTCTGTCAATGTTCTATCTATCTATTCACACTGGGCAATAACACCGAGGGAGGTCATCCCCTAGATAATGATCGCCAAATTATTAACAGAGGGGCACACGCACATCTCACATCACGGCCCATCCCCCCCCCACCACCACCATGTTACAAAGACGTATTATATTAACCAGGTTTAAGTGACCCAGAGTGTTCAAGCCAAGTAGATCCTACTGTATAAAATACGAAGGGAGCACATGGTCTTGTCTGGAATGTGGTACATAGCTTATATTTTAAGACTGTACATTACAAACACACATCGTTTGAAGTATGAATACACTGAAGTTGTAAGACACTGCAGATTGTCATTGTAATTTATATTGATATGTAAGAAGAACATTGTGGATCTTCATTGTGATTTAGATGGAAAATGTAAGAAGTGTACTGTGGATCTTTATTGTAATTTATATGGAAATGCATACTGTAAATATTCACTTATAAATCCATTTCAGCTACAAACTGCATAGACCAGATCTGCAATTACATAATGCACAAGCAGATCTGGGTCTATGCAGTTTTTTATGAGCAATAAATAGAACAAGCAGCATAGACCCTGATCTTGCAGCATAGTATGCAATGGCAGATTAGGGTCTATGTTGTTTGCAGTTTGAACTTGACCTATAATTATATATGGTAAGTGGGTAGTTTCCAAATGGACTTAGGTTACTAGTGGGATGCAAAATTTATGGAAGTCCAGAGTTTGGCGAACAAAGAAAGAAATAAAAGATTTTGTGTGATTTAGATTTTTAACGTAGCTTTAACAATATTTCAGTCATATCGCAACGATGTCTGCAGTGTGACAGTTTATAGTGAAGTCTAGCACTGGGGCATCATGCCGCAGACATGTGTCATGATGTCCCACCTAGTCACATTATCCTTACACCAGGCCAACCAGTCCTAACACTAACCTCTTAATGCTGAGTGCCAAGTGAGGCAGCTGTTAGTACCATTTTTTAAGGTCTTTGGTATGACTCGGCCGGGGTTTGAACCCGCGACCTCCCGCATCCAAGGTGGACATTCTAACCACCTGGCCACCGGAGTGGTTAGAAATAAAAGATAAAATTGCAATTGTACTGCAATATAAGAAATACATGGGATGATTTTGTCTATTCTCACCACAAATTACATGTAATGAGTTTTCATGCCCATATCAGGTTATGTGGTCAGTTAGGTTTTTAAAGGTATAGGCAGAGAAATCCATTTATTATATTTACCATTTGCTCTGTTGTTGTCAGTGGGTTAACATGACTTAAATATGCTTCAAAAACAGCCATTTTGTTATTGATAATGCATGATCATTCTCAGCTTTGTAATAAGTGAGCTGCTTTATTCTTCCAAGTTATGTAGGCATTTAATGGAAATAACATGGGTAGTCATTACTGGCACAGATTGAGCATTCGCTGAAGGTGTTGATTCTTGATAATGGCAGAGTAGTTATTGCAATAGAACTCTGGAGGATGATTCAGGTAACATGTATATGTACACAGTACCTACATTCAGCCATACTGGTAAAGTTTCTTGGAGACATTATGTATGTATGTATGTATGTATGTATGTATGTGTTTGTGTGTGTGTGTGTGTGTGTGTGTGTGTGTGTGTGTGTGTGTGTGTGTGTGCACAGTTCCAACTATCCAAATTTTGAAACATTTCCATGCATTATATCAAGTTTGTTTTATGTGCACTATTGAACAAAAGCGTAAAATACACATATGTGCTGTTCAGTTCCATTAATGTATCTTCTCACTTTAATCCATCCTATAAATTAAATCATCACTGACTACAAATAATCACTAATTTTAGTTTGTTTTGGGCACCATGAAGAAACATTAATTTCACTAATAATGTGTGTGTGTGTGTGTGTGTCTGTGTCTCTGCGTGAATTAGGGTTTAACAGCGTATCATAGCAGTAATGGTTGTTATAATGGGTGCAAATTAAAGTTTAAAAATGTAACTAGTAAAAAAGTTAAGGTAGCTTATTGCAAAAGATATAACCTGCCTTAACATACAGCTCTATATCAAGAATACCTGCTTATAAAGGACAGTGTCTCATTTTCTGGCCCCAAAACCTTTTAAACAAGAAGCAGATACAGTACTTGGAGTGTACATATGTCATGGAGATTTGGCAGTCAAGCGGAGGGACCCCATATCAATAAAAATGTGAAAGTGATTAAGATTTTATTGTTAGACCAAATAAAATGGTGTGTGGTCCTGGTTGCATAAAAAAAAATATGGGTAGTTACTTGGTACAGCCTTATTTTTTAAAGTCCAGGCCGATTTAAATGAAGCATAGATTAGAAAATAAGCATCATTTGCTTCCTGAATTTTACTTCAATAATAGTTACACCCCTTTTGTTAATTTTTTTGTCCTGAATTTTTTAAAATCCTTTTTACCAATTTTTTTTTTTTCAAAACAAAATGTAGGGTAGGCAGGGAAAAATAGGGTTGGTCAGGAAACCAGAACCGCACATATTTTATTGCCTTATTAAAGTTATATACTTTGCGGATTTTTCACTTCAGCTTGAATTTGAGTTGCACTATATGGTAGTTTTAACATGAAATTCTGAGCACTCTTTTACAAAGATAAAGGAGTCATGATGGTTCAGTATATAATATGTTGTACTTGAGTCCAGAATGGTGTAGGTTTGATTCTCACCATCGGCTCAACCAGATTAGCTACGATATTGTGTCCCAGGGTAAAACATTTTACTCGGCTTGCCTTGGCATGATATAACCTTCATTCTTTAGAATGCCCTTGAAAGAACCAAATCCAGCTGTCCACTTTGTAAACCTGCTTTGAAAGGTTTGATTGTGCTGAAACATATGTTTCTTGGTAATTGGAAAATCTGATACTTGTTTCAATAACGTCCTTTTACATGATAGGAGTTTCTCAATGATGTAGTATTATGCACTTTTCTATAGGTATGGATCTTATGTACATGACAGGCATAGGAAGGAAATCATGTTATGATTGATATCAATTACTAATCTGACCATTGATCCTCAGGGCACAATATGTAATTTGGCAGGTGGGGACAGATGAACAGCTGAATTCATTCCTGTAAGGTTTTATTCAAGGCAAGTGTCAGCATCAGTGATATTTCTAAAGAGTTGCTGGTATTCTGATGGTTTGCCTGGTTTTGATGGCAGATAATTTGCATGAGACATGCAGTTTTAAATGAGATTGGTGAGTACATGCAGCTGAATGATCAATCCTCATGGAGGAAAAATCAATGACAGTTTCTCTTTAGAGAATACAGTAATAGAGATTGATCAGAAGACTTGGTTTAATTCTGGAGTTGCCAACTGTTGCAGACTTAAAAATTAAGGATCCAGGATGCTTTAGTAAATTTGATGTGTCCATACCTCAGTCCATGTTCACATGATTATGTGGTTGTCACAGAAAACAAAATGTACACAGTAGATGCTTCGATTAAAGAGCCTTCAACACAAACTGTATATTAGAAATCAGTATAGTCAACTTTATGATAATATTTCATTTAATAAAGTAGCTATTTATACCCATGTTTTTGTGTGTTGATGCAGGGGTGGGGTGGAGTGGGATTGTGATATCTCCTCTCTGCCCATCAATTTGCAGGGTCTTTCTAACACTGAAAATTTAGGTGGATATTCACTCCTTTATTTGAAAGAACAGGTGGGATTGTCTTCATATTGGAAGGGAAATAATAATAATAATAATAATAATAATGATAATAATAATAATTTATTTAAAGAGGATCTCTTAGGTATATACTACGAATTTCCCCTGAGGCATATATATATATATATATATATATATATATATATATATATATATATTCCAAGATTTCTCTATCAATGAAAATAGCTATTTACAAGTAAGCATATCTACAAATTGATATAACTATGTTTTGAAAATGAGTTTCTGCATGAGCTTCATGTATACATAGCAGTTAATGATGACTTCTGCTTTGATATGCCTTGAGGCTATTCCTCAAGACCTGAGAATGTAGCATGTATTAAAGTTTATTCAACTGTGTCAATATATATATATATATATATATATATATATATATATATATATATATATATATATATATATATATATATAAAATCTTTTTTATCTACTTTTATAAATATACTAATATAAAAGACGCAAAAGAAGCAAATGATAAAGTTGAAGAGTAATATTTTTGTAAATCCTAGAACTTAATCATGGACTTAAAGTTTTATCATTTGTTTCTTAATCTTTTGGTTTGAAATACTGCATGCAGTTTTTTAAAAGGATTTAATGGAATCAACAGATCAAACATGAACAGGAAGTCAGTTCCATATTTTAGCTCCAGAATATTGCAGGCTTTCTTTGAATTATTCAATGCAAGGTTTTGATTATTATAAATTGTTAAAATTTGATCTTAGATTAAAGGGAGAAGATGTTTAATCAAATAATTTAGTCATGTACTCTGGAACATCACCTCTGACACATTTCAAAACAAGAAATATGCTTAGTCAATCATTGGAAGTATATAAACATTATTAAATAAATTATTATCATAAAGTGGACTATACAGTGCAAAAGAATACCAGGAAGAAAGAGACTTATAGACAATTGCTGCAAATGTATTTTGCCAGTTAGAGCATCTAACTGCCCCTTGACCAATCAAAATTAGACATGCTTGAACAGTTGTTTAAATACAAGTGCCCCAGAAAAAAAATGTTTGTTGAAAAACTACAGAACATTCAAAAAGTGCTGAGAAGGGAGTCGAAAACGTGAATATAAACTGTCAGTTTAGATGTTCTTTGCTATTATAGAAATATATCTGAAATGAATGAAGGCTTTTCAAACTAATACATGTTGTATATTTGACTATTTTACAACTCCCACCCCCAATGTTATTTTATGATTCAGGAGGAAATGTTATTATTCATTCCAATTTACATCATCACCAATATTTCATGCACATGTTCATGAACAACGATGACCTGACCCCTATGAAATGATCATGAATAATTCATGAACTTTTCTTGAACGGTTCATGAACCCAGTTCATGAACCATTCACGAAAGTTCATCAAAAGGTTCATGAACTATTCATGAATGTGCATGAACTGAACTGTTCAAATTAATTTGGTTCATGACAATTCATGAACTGTTCAAGAACCTTTTGATGAACTTTCATGAATGGTTCATGAACCGTTCAAGAACAGTTCATGCCAGTTCATGAATTATTCATGGTCATTTCGGAGGGGAAGTTCATGAACAGTTCATGAACTAATAATTTCTGAATTGACCATTTTCAGTTCATGCACATTCATGAATAGTTCATGAACCTTTTAACGAACTTTCGTGAATGGTTCATGAACTGGGTTCATGAACCGTTCAAGAACAGTTCATGCCAGTTCATGAATTATTCATGATCATTTCGTAGGGGCAAGTCCAATTGAGGCATTCTTGTTAACAAATTTGTTTATTCCAGCTTTATGTTTCTTGTTCCATTCTTTATTGCCTTTTAGCCACTTATCACAAATATCAAACTGCAAAGACAGCAGAGTGGTGGTTTGATATTGATGCAATGATGAATTGTAGTATTTACTCTGGCAATAGCATAGGACAGTTGATCTCTGTATTTACTTTGGCAATAGTGTATCATGATAGATCTAGTGGATCTCTGTATTTACTCTGGCAATAGTGTATCATGATAGATCTCTATTTTCTCTGGCAATAGTGTAATCACAGTGAATCTCTGTATTTAGTGTGGTAATCATGTATCACAATTAATATCTATATTTACTCTGGCAATAGTGTATCACGATGAATCTCTGTATTTACTCTGCCAGTAGTGTATAACAATGGTCTCAGACCATAGACATAGCACAGATTGAAACAAAATCAAATGATACCTGTCCATAAATGTACATTTTCTTCTCATGTATCTATCCTTTTGAATGGAGTAAACAGGAATGCTTGCATTAAGAATAAAAATATTTTCTCCTTGTACCTGCTTTATCAACCTAATGAACTTCTCACACCCTCTTTCTAAATCTGAATGTATCTCATGATAGCAATTATTAATCATTAAATGTTTTTTCAAATAATACCTACCCTATGTAGGTTTTGACTCATTCTAGTGAATTTTTTTCCAATAATGCCTACTCTATGAAGGTTTTGACTCATTCTGGCAAATATTTTTTATGCCTGAGTATTGTTGCATTTGTATATTTACCCTATTCTATTATTATGTACACTGAGTTATTATATTCACCATCCCATATTCCAATTAAATGCCCCCACCCCCACCCCCATATAAACATAACCAAATAACCAAGTGCGTAAACTTGACTTTCATACATCCAGCAAATGAATTCAGTCGTGAAAGCACAATTAATATCTTTGACCTGTTAAAATTCAAGAATAGGTGAATTCAACATGACCCTGTAGGTACCATGACAACATTGTCCTTTACAATTTGGCTAAATACACATGTATTTGGCAGGAAAATTACTTCAGGACCTGTATTTATTTCCCAGATCCTGTGTGATGTGTCTGTTCTGAGTGGACCACATCACTAGGGGTTCTAGGCTACACTTTTAGTGTCATGTATACTGTATCAGTACAATGTGTATTGCAAAACACAATATATGATACATGTAAAGAATACAGAAGCAAATGACTACTAATTATTGATACCATTGAAGAGTAAAGGTAACTTGTATAAGGTAAGTATCATTTTATAGTGATTCTACACCTTTAGCATCAATGTGTATATAAAAAAGGCAAATGTTTTGGTGTATTGATACATCACTGATTTGTTTCACATCTGCATATCAACAGCTGAGAACTATAAGTACACTTAGAACAAAATACCCATATTGTTTGGATCTTAGAGGCACTACTGTCAGGGGTAGGGTGTGTTGGCCGGAGTGCAGTAATAAACATGTTTTTAAATCATTTTAGCATATCTGAAATCATTTTAGCATATCTGATAAATTTTTTATTAACGTTCAAAAGAAAGCTAGAAAAGGAACAGTTTGTTTTCATTCATTGTGGGAATTTAGGATATCGCATATTGGATTGAGTCATTGATACCAGTGATGTTTGTTTTGCAATCATGGACTGGCATGTATATTTTAGAAATTTATTTACATATACTATAACAATCTCGATGCATATTGTATTGAAGACAAATATCATGATACAGTATGGCTGGTGATTACTGTTTCAGGCTTACAGCCAGTAGGTTGCAGGTGTGTATCCTGTACAATCAGGTTGGGTTACCATGGTATATCCATGTGTAACTATGGCATTTTTATTCCAATTAACTCAGCACTAAATGACATACTTGTGTTACTGTGCTGTGAAATAACAAACCAGACCAGACCTTTTTACACATAGTTCTACGTTTGTTGATAACTGTTTCATAACCTACCATTATTTCATAACCTACTAATATTTCAAAATCATGGGAAACTTGTGTATGATGCTTCGTACATTATACTGTTTTTTGCTTTATGTTCCCCATAAAATATATTGTTGATCAATGGTGCATCCAGCTGTATAGTATAGATCCAGATCTTCATTATGCTATACAGATCAGGGTGTTGACTTTTACTTCATTATGCCATACAGATCAGGGTGTTGACTTTTACTTCATTATGCCATACAGATCAGGGTGTTGACTTTTACTTCAGTATGCCATACAGATCAGGGTGTTGACTTTTGCTTCATTATGCCATACATATCAAGGTGTTGACTTTTACTTCATTATGCCATACAGATCAGGGTGTTGACTTTTACTTCATTATGCCATACATATCAAGGTGTTGACTTTTACTTCATTATGCCATACAGATCAGGGTGTTGACTTTTACTTCATTATGCCATACATATCAAGGTGTTGACTTTTACTTCATTATGCCATACAGATCAGGGTGTTGACTTTTACTTCATTATGCCATACATATCAAGGTGTTGACTTTTACTTCATTATGCCATACATATCAAGGTGTTGACTTTTACTTCATTATGCCATACAGATCAGGGTGTTGACTTTTGCTTCATTATGCCATACAGATCAGGGTGTTGACTTTTACTTCAGTATGCCATACAGATCAGGGTGTTGACTTTTACTTCAGTATGCCATACATATCAAGGTGTTGACTTTTACTTCATTATGCCATACATATCAAGGTGTTGACTTTTACTTCAGTATGCCATACAGATCAGGGTGTTGACATTTAGTTCTAAATATGAACTGGATAGTGTAAACCATGATCTGGTGTTTTCTCAGCCTCACTTCTGGGTTTATTATGTTTATAGTTGAGTGCTTAATAATGATAGTCAATATGGTACATTATTACATTTGTCATCATGTATTACTCTTGGCATTTCTACATTAAACTTCAGATCAACAGCCTAGGAGGATAAATGCTTGTCAATTTGCGTGTTCAGACTAGTTTTTTTTATTGTGTGTGTGTGTGTGTGTGTGTGTGTGTGTGCCTTGTTTTTACCATATTTAATGTAATATGTACACATGCCTGCCTTAATAAAAACATACAACTCATTTTGGTTCAAACACAAGACAAGTTTCTTTGACATGTTTCTTGATTTTGACATGCCTCACTTCATCTACCCAAAATTTCATGATTTTCTTGAAACTTAATGCATGTGTTGAGTCTTGTTACATACCATGAAACAAGTAACTGTACAGATGAACAGTAAATGGAATGAAAACAGGATGATATTAATAAAATGCAGAATGAATGCATAAGGATTGATGAATATGCATTAAGAAAATGAACAGCACACATGCAAAACACAGAACAGTACTATTAATGTTGAATGGGAAGAAATGCAAATTTGCATTTTATGAATGGATTTGTAAATGAATTATGTTCGGGTTGCTGCTAAATTTTTCATGTTCAAAAGCTCTTTTGCATGATAATTCTGGATCAAAGTTTTTACACTGACAGTTTTGCATTCCTTACAATGCCTACATTACTGTTGGGAATTCAATGCTCAGACCTGACTAGAACATTTGGATTTTCTTGGAATTTATCACTAGGCATATCTAATACCTAATTATAGAGTCAACAACAGACAAGTTTACAATTGAAACAAATATGGGCTGCAAAGAAAAGATGAATGCATTTTGAACAGATGGAGAATACAAATGCAAAGTGCAGAACACAAACAAATGATAAATAAAAACAGAACTAAATCAAAATGCATTTCATCAGTGGCTTTGAAAAGTTTTTCAAGCTGCCGCTAAATCTATATGGCCCTTTTGCATGATTACCTGGGATACAATTCCCAAAATCTTTACGTTGACAGTCAATTTTTTAGTATTTACATGAAATTGTACTTGATCAGACTAACATAAAGTCATCCTTTATAAATAAAGTTCTTTTTTCTCTTATGAACAATTGGCTTTGGTTGTATCAGTACTAATTTTCTTTGAACAAAATAAAATAAAGAAAATTTACAGACAGTTAATGGACAAGAGTACTTTTACATTTATTGTAGTAACAGTTATATATTTATCATAAATTAAATGGTATCGTTTGAATTTTATGCATTTGTTATGTTATTGAAGCGCACTTTTCATAAGACAAGATGCAGAAGCAGTATATTTCTCTTTAACACTCAAATATGGAAACCTGACATTGGTAAATTAGTTTCTAAATTCATTGTAAACAAAAAGAACCAATGAATGGAAGCAATAAACATAAAATCCAGATGCATTTCTGAGACTGCAAGTGAAAGACAAGATGCAGAAATTCAAATGGAATGCAAGTAGAATGAATTGCAAATGCATTTTAAATGAATTGCAGATAAAATGTCAACAAAATGCAGATATTTTACCCATTTCAGGGTGTGTACTGCCTAATGGATAAAATCAGTCCAGAAGACGAGTCTTATATATGTACATGCTTCATCCTTCACATCCATACTGGAAGAAACATGTACTTCATAGTGGAGAGTTCCTATGACAAAAGGAGCTAACTCTTCTTGTATGCATATAGATGTAATAGGGACATCTTTATGATATCATTAATGATTGCTTTTTGTAATAAGCTTCAGCATCACAAAATGTACCCTGCTCCCACCCCATTTCATCAGCACACATTGTGGCCATTACACTGAATAAGCATCATTCTGATTACATATTAGATATAAAACTCTTTTTGTTTAAAACCTAACATGTAATATATATCCTAATTGCCAAAATGGTTTTAAGTGTAGTTATGATTGCAATTAATTTATGAAGCATCTAGTTCAGTTTTAGGTGAACAATGATTTTCATCTGTCATTCCAGATGTCAAGTGAGATTCTCAAGGAAGATGACCCAGAAAGCTGGAGAACTAACAAGGACTTTTCTCATCTGTTTCTTTTAAATTGATACAGTGTTGTCCCTTGGATGGAGGTAAAAGACAATAAACAAAAGGTGCAAACCTGCATCAGTAATGTAGATAGTTATATTTTATTGAACCTTTAAAGACAGGCTAGCATGTAAAATGGAGTAATATTTAATTGATGTCATTCTCTTTTGGGCTTTTGCTTTTGGCAGACCTCAGACAAGGTACCTGACTTGGGTTTCTTCAACAAAACTTAAGGATGGAATTAACTTAGGCAAAATAATAGGTTTGGGTGAAATAGAAGTCTGATTGCTGAATTGTAATGTGTGTCTGATTATTTTGATAGAAAGGCCTGGACTCACTTGCACAGGTGTAACTGATTAGTTTCAAAAAACCCTGTCTTTAAAGGTTAAAGATTTCAGGAGCCTATTACTGGATCCTAAATTTAGTTCCATGACATTAAACAACTGATGGTGCAGAGGGGTTACCAGTCCTAGGCAGTTTAAACTCAAGTAAATGCTGGAATCCACTTCCATTTTGGTGGACTTGTGCCTTTGAAGTTAAGTGCCTTGCTCAAGACCACACTACAATGGTCAAGGTCACACTTCAGACTCTTAATCCCTCCCCCCTTTGACTCCTCCATCACAGATGTAGTAGTAGGGAATATAGTGTTACCCTTTTATGTCCATGCATTGTTTTGTCACAGCACATATTCTGTTTGCTTCCTCTTTTTACACACAGCTCATTCAGATGTGTGACTTTGCTCAGTCTTTGCCTTGGCTGTTGGTTTTCTCAACATGTTTTTGGCAATCCACTTGCATAATTTGTTTGTTTTTAAGTGTTAGTTCCTATAGCCCTTGATACATCTGAGTGTTATTTCTGCATTAATTTGTTGTATTAGTTGGTGTTTTTTAAACATAGGAAATCATCTTGATAGATAAATGGAGGTGACAGTTGACTGTGTACCTATTGTATTACCGTAATTCCAAACTTATATTTCGTTTCAGATTTCGTTTCGATGTATAAGTATTTCTGTTCTGTGCACATTTTGCAAGCAGTGGCAAGCCCTAAGGATAGCCCTGTAAGATCCCCCATGCCTCTTGCTCAGTTTGCACAGGTACATACTCTGATAGTTGTCCAATCTTTTGTTTTTTATTGAGTTGTTCATGGACCACAGTTATGAGGGGATGATGATAGGCCATCCTTTCTCCTCATTAATTATCCCTTTCTCTGTATTTGGTGATATTTACTTAATTGAGGAGTTTTATTCCTTTCTTTATTTAGTTGAGGAATTTTGTTCCTTTTTTTCATCAATTGTTACATTGCTTCGGCAGTAAATACAATAAATTGTTGCAACCCATTTGTAGTCTGGAGTTTAATTTCCCTTTTTTATACAGCTGGAATAAGATTACATGACGATGTTTATATAAGTACTTAGTAACTGTTGCATAGGGTAAGTATTACCTCCATTTTTTTTGTCCCTAAATATTTTTGTTTATTTTGACTTCAGTTGGATAAAGAATACTTTGCAATATTTTTTGTAAGTACTTGTTCCGACAGTACATATAATTTATCGCACAGACTGAATATTTCTGCCCTTTCATGTAGTTCCGGAATTTTACTTTCTTTTTCATGCAGTTGATAAAAGATGACGTTTAAGTATTTGTATAAGTTCTTGCTTTGCATTACATCGAATAAATCCTCGCATAGGGTATGTATTGCTACCAATTTGTGGTTTCGGAATTATATGCTTTTTGTCATCCAGTTCAAAAGAGATGACATTAAAATAGTGTTATTATAATTTTCATTTCAGAGAGTTCTCACATTGTTGGTGCATATCTTTCCTTTCAGAAAAATACTACCCAGATGGGGCAGGAATGTTCTGACTCCTGCTGGATTCCTCTGTCATAGGAGAGTATGGTACTTCCACTTATTGATCCCAGGAGGTTATGTGAGCTTTAGCATCCCCAGAGAAGAGGCGTGTCCTCTAGGTAAAATGCTGTTTTGAGTACGGGCGGACTTGCAGTACAAGTCTTCTGTTCCAGGAGATTACTCTTCGATCACAGTGCGTGTATGGTCCTACTTTCATGAAGTTGAGGGACTTGATCCTCGTGAAGGGCCATGGAACTTTATTAGGGTAGGCACTCCTTGATCCCAGGAACGTGTGAAATCTGCCTCTTATCAAGTCGAGATGCATAATTCTCCTGAGTTGCAGAACTCTATCAGGGTGGGCACTTATTGATACCAGGAGGGTATGGGACTCTTCTGAGCTCTCAAAGAAGACTCGCCAAACCCAAGAGGGTATTGGATATCTTCGTTAGTGAAGAGTACTCAACTATCCCAGGAGAGTATGGGATTTCTCTCTCTCTCTCTCTCTCTCTCTCTCTCTCTCTCTCTCTCTCTCTCACACACACACACACACACACACAGACAGCGAGCACAAATAAATTAATGCTAAAAATAGAGCATAAAGGATCCCGGAAGGTCGTAACCACGTAGTCAGTGACAGATAGTGTTCGATCCAAGATTCCTCCCAAGGGATCAAAAGAAAATTCGGACTGACAGTAAACACAGTCAGCCCTTATCCCAGTGACAGCGACCAGCAGATCGATCCTTTCTGAAATGGGCGAGCAGCAGTCTCGCTCAGTAGGTTCTGAGTAGGGTTCCTCCATCAAATTAGAGTCGCCCGATCAAGTCTTTGAGTCGTCAATGTTTTCTGACACTGGGCACCATCACTCACGCTAAGGAGTTGGCTAAAATGGCAGGGGAGGCGGATTTTCTCTAGTGGTACATACTTGGGGAAGGGGGATCATTCTAGTGCTCCCGCTGTCCTCGAAAGTTAGGGAGTTTTTTCAGTGTTTTCTAAGAGGGGAAAAGTTTGCTAGGCAGCGGAATGAGTGGAATGTCCCCCACGCTATGTTTTGGTCACTGGTGTAGGATACTAACTTTGATATCCATTGCGGGTGTGGCCATGAATCTCACCCCACCCCCATGCCACATGCCAGATCATCACAAGTTGAGATTTTCATAGGAACCTGGGCTAGGCTTCTGGTTAAAACCCAGAAATCATTGGTGCTTGGAGCAAAGACGTTGTTTATTGTTACCTGTCATGCTTTGAGGAGCTACTATGCTTCGGCATGGATGTTTCTTTGGAGACCTCAAATGTATTGCTGGACCAAATCAAGATTCTAATACAATCTTTGCCATTGGAGGTGGAGATGCTCCTAATGGGGGCCTTATCCTCTCCGTGGCATCTCAGGATTAAGAGAACCAAACATCACTCACTGTTCACTTGTAGTCGGCCAAGAAGCGCACTCATGTTGATCACCCCACGAGTCTTTATTCTAAGTTTTTCATACAGATGTAGTCTCAACAGTCTCCTAAGCAGCCTCAGTGCAATCTCCTTCTCTCCTGTCCTCTGAAGTAGATGCAACCGAAAGTAAAGGGAGAAAGTTCTCGGACACCTTCCCCTTCCCCAAGTGAGGGGTTCGACCCTAAGGAGTCGTTCCCTATCCTGCTATGCCTGCTAATTCCCGTCATCCCCGAAGAAGCTTTATTAACTCTTTTTGACAAGGGATTTGTTAAGGATCGTGTATAATGAGGGGTCCTTTCTACCTAAAAGCCGGACTATCGCTTCAGGTCTGAGAACATCCTATGCTATCATGGATCTCCATCTTTTCTTCATCAGTCCAAGCTTGTACGGTGAATGGGAGAGGTACACGTCCTTCTGCACAATGACGCAGTAGAGTGGGTAACAAATAACCATGCCTTTTTATTTTTTGAATTTTCTGGTCTCAGTAAAAGTGGACAATCTCGACTAGGTAAAGAACCTTTTCAAACCAGTTCTCTTGGGAAGAATGCTTCCAAACGCAGTCTGTAACTTTGGTTAGACTCGACATTAGGCCATCATTAGGCGACATAAAGCTGGTCTCCATCAATCTCACGATGCATTTCTTCACACACCCATCTTCCCTCAGTACAGCAAATATCTCAGTTTTTTGTAACCGGCCACGATGTAGTTTTAATTAAAGCGTTTCTGTTTGGACTTGTTTCTGCTCTGAGAGTTTTTTTTCCCCCAAGGTTGATGGGGTAGTTGTACCCCACCCAAGGTCTCGAGAAATACCCATTCTCCAGTCTCTGACGACGGGTTGGTGCACAATGTCCTTGGAAATTCCCTCATGAAAGATATATTCCCTTGTTGACCGAGAGTGACCCACCTCGGACTTATTCCTTACCCCAAAAAGTCGGATCTCATCCCTTCTCAGCATTTCGTTATGTTGGGATAGATTTCCTCACAAACCTCAGGAGAGTATTTTTTCCATGGTCAGGCTAAACATCATGCTGTCTCTCATAACGGCGGTTCCAGACAAGAATCATTCTAGACCCGTCTTTTATTTTCCTCCGGGGCATCTTGTACTCTGCAGAAGAATTGGTCCCCTTAGGAAGGTTTTTCTTGTGCCATCTCGAGCTTCTGTTCCGGCAATATAAGAACCACACAAGAACCCTCATTTTACACGGGACCCCAGAGGTCCGATTTTTTCACCACCCTAAGTTGCTGGCCCAGTCGGGGTCGGTTTTGGACCAGAGTCCCAATCCACACACCAGACCGTAACTCCTTTTTGTGCTGCGTTGCACAAGATTGGGAATGAAGCATACGCCTGGAGCCAGAGTGTGTAGTTCTTCAGGGACCTTGGTCCCATGAAGAAGCATTCCGTATAAACTACTTGGGACTGAGTGCAATGTTCTGGCCCATAAGGATCTTTCAAACTTTCTGGATCACTGTCTTTGGGTCTTGTCAGAGAACACATCAGTAGTAAGGTACCTCATGGTTAAGGAGGTATTCATCTACCTCTCGCTTTGCGTGGCAGTTTGGATCCCCTTACATTATGAAAAGGGCAGCTGCTGAGGAGATCATGTACCAAGTCCACCATATTCCCGGCAAGAGGAATATCAGCCTGTCCAATAGGTCATTGGGTTCTTTCATTTTTTCGACTGTGCAGAAACCTTTGTGGATTCAACGTTCACCCCGACATGTTTGCACACAAGTCCAGAAGTTTACCACAGAGTAGGGGCTTTCTATCGCTGCACAGGGGGTCTCTGCTTCATATCAGCTCACCGATTTTCCACCATCACGCTTTGCTTATCGCTGAAAAATCATCCACAGAGCCAGTTTTAGGGTCTAAGTGTTTATCATCATAGATAAGAAGCGGTCAGTGCTCAAGGTTTACAATGCAAAGCGGAGAATCTTCTGTAATTGGGACAGAGGGAAGCTCGTTATCCTATCTTTTTTTCGAGGAGAGATAAATTTCAGGGTCCACTATTAAGGGCTATATGGCGGCCCCATTTTCAACACAAATTATGATTCTCTAGAGGATCCATCGTCGCTTCGGATCCTCATCTTGGCGATCGTATCAGGTATTTTAAGCTTCAGCGACTGGTTTCTCGTTCATTAATACGGAGCGGGCGGGGAACAAAGCTCATTAAGAACTATCGAGTAAGGCTGCCATCGAATCTCTCACATGAATCAATTCTCTCGCTTACTGTAGCCTCGATGACGAGGACGAGCGAGCTTCTTACCTTTTCAGTAGCAAACGGTCATAGGGGCCCGAGTGACCGAGTGGTCTAAAGCGCTCTCCGTTACGGATCACTGCCATCTCACCTCTGTCTGCGTGGGTTCGAGTCTAGGATTCGGCGAATGTGGATATGTGGGAAAGCTTGCCAGTAGCTTCTCGTGGGTCGGTGGTTCTTTCCGGGGATTTCCCGGTTTCTTCCTCCACCATTAATACTGGCCGCCATGTATAGCTTATCGTGTGCTGAAAAATGGCGTTAAGCACCACCACAACAACAATAACAACAGCAAACGGTCATTTACAGTTCGGTGGTATTTACGACTCAGTTTCGCGTCCATGCCAAACTGCTGTCTATGAATCAGTTGATTTGAGTAGTTCGACTTTCATCATTTCCCGGTTTCAGTCGTATCTGGGCTGGGATTTATCAGGGTAGAGCCCTTGCAGAGTTAGTGCCTTAATGTATTTCGTCACTCAGGGGACCTACTTATGATTGATACATGCAGCTGGAGCAATTGCTACTTACTGAGCATGTCTAAATCCTCATCCTGGGATGATGTGACGAGAGGTCTTTTACTACCTTTTGTCTTTTGCGCAACATAAGGAAGGCATTTTTTTGCAAACGTTGGACTTAATTGTAATGGCACAACACATGGATAAGGACCCTACCGGTTCATGTAGCTGAGCACTCGTACCCTACGGGTAGCGCATATTTCTAATACAACGTTTTGGGTTGTTTTTTCTCCTGATGCCATCAAACTCCCGCCTACCTGACAAATTCAGGAATGCAATAGTGGTAATTGATGTATTACTGCTATTAAAATGTAGTTTGGTTGGGGATTGGGCACACAAGTTTCAATAGTATTAATTCAATGTCACTATTGTCTTGCTTAACTCTTCTGGGACAAGAACTTTTAACCTTAGATAGCATCTTGTTTACATAACTGTATAACGCTTGCTGCCATTCTGCACTATTTGTCTTGTGCAAGTATGCACTCCATACATTAAATGGATTGGCCAAATTACCAATGAGTGATTACATGAAGGTACTTTTATAATGAATTCATTCTTTCCATTTTCATGCTAGTTAAACTGTATATCCAAATGTGACAGATATTTAAAGAAACTTATCTACATTACACGGCTCAACTTCATTTTTGTTTAGATTACTTGCCTTACAACCAGCTAACTCTGACCAATGCATTTTCGGCTAGGGCCTGTTTTTGTGTGGTCCAAATGTAAAGGAAATAATACCGTTCATATTTGCTTATAAGTCGAATCAACTGCAGCTGCACGCCTAAAACTACTTTGCAGGATTGCCCAGACAACAGCAGCAATAACAAGGTTGAGACCAGTATGGAAAGATACCAACATTGCTTTTGGTTCCAAAATAAGGCTGATGCACTTGATTGTCATATCCATCTTTCAGTATGCTTGTGAAACATGGACACTCACATCAGATCTACAAAGAAGGATTCCGACCTTCGAAATGAGATGCTACCGCAAGATCTTGGGCATCTCATACATTGAGCATGTAACCAACGAAGAAGTCCACAACAGGATCCAACGAGCCATCGGATCCTATGAAGACCTCTTGACCACTGTAAAAAAGCGCAAGCTGAAGTGGTACGGTCATGTCTCAAGATCATCTGGACTGGCAAAAACAATCTTGCAAGGCACAGTGCGAGGATGCAGGAGAAGAGGCAGACAGAAAAAGAGGTGGGAAGACAACATTAAGGAGTGGACAGGCATGGGATTTGGAGATTCCCAAAGGGCAGTAGAGAACAGGGAAAGATGGAGAGAATTGGTTGTAAAGCAAACTGTGGATTGAGTGTACTGGCAAGCTGCCTTTACACATACACTCTCTCTCTCTCTCTCTCGATCTCTCGATCTCCCTCTCTCTCTCGATCTCCCCAGAAATGAACAACGTGAAAATCTAATATAATCATTAACATGTGCACATAAATAATTATACCGTTCATCTGATGACATCTAGCCATTTTAACAGACTAACGAGCTTTTTGCCCTAAACGCTTCAAACACCGAGGGGGAAAAACAAGAGATTATTGACTAGTGTGAAGATTCAACAGTGCCCATTGATATATATATATATATATATATATATATATATATATATATATATAATTAACTCTACCATAGTTTACAGCTTGGCTGAAAACTTGTTGTACTTGTCATCATGCTAGCAAGCTACAGATGCACTTACAGACAGACATAAATATGGACAGGTGAACATAGATATTCCCTCAGTGCATTTTACAGTGGAGCAAAGTAAGGGGGGATATGTCTTAGCGTTACTTCGAAAACAGGGAAATTCTTGACTTTCAAATGCCAGACAAACCACAATATACAAATCAGTCTGTCTGACCTGTCAGTGAAGATACCTGGCTTGCACTGTATTTATTTCGATCCTTCACATTCACGTCCACTAGATAACCATCATGTATCCGATATTGTCTCGGATGTCATGGACCTTTCATGAAATAATTTGTAGGGGCCCGAGTGGTCTAAAAAGCGCTCGCCTTTTCCCTTCACAGCCATCTCACCTCTGTTAGCGTGTGTTCGAGTCTCGGGTTCGACCAATGTGGGTATGTGAGAAAACTTGTCAGTAGCTTCCCGTGGGTCGGTGGTTGTTACCAGGGTTTTCCCGGGTTCTTTCTCCACCAGTTATACTTGCCGCCTTGTATGGCCTATCATGCGCTGAAAAATGGCGTGATCCCATGACATTAAACATCATCATTGACAGTTGTTTTTAATGCTCACCAAATTCATTTTTTTAAAACAGTGTATCTCGGCATATATACATAGTAATGGATGGTACACCATTCAACAACCTCACACAATTTGACTAGTTTTACTGAAGACAGTATCTCCCCATTTTCGGAGTTTTGCGCTTTCACAAAACATAAACAATTTGTTGACGATAACGCCACCGGCAACATCATCATCACTGATAGATCTTGTATTTTTTATCAAAAAAAAAAAAAAATGCGAGACGAGATCATTTACCAATGTTTCCGTCATATGACATCAGGATATGAAGCTAGAGGAACATTTGTCATCTCTTTATCGTTATTCAACGACCTTTCAGTGTATAATTATTAATTTCATCAAATTCACACACACACACACACACACAGAGTGGTTTTGTTTAGTTTCTTAAACCATCCATTATTTTACAGATTCTGAGTGAATGATAGTTTTGGGATGGGTATCCAAGGGAGCCTTATTTGTGTATGTCTGTGTGGTGGGGTAAGGTTGGGTTGTATTGTCTTTAGAATTTTGAGTTCTGACATTTTTAGGACGTCATAGTAGCTCACTTGGTAAGTTTTGAAGCCGTCGTTCAGGAATTGTGGATTCGATATGTGCTCTAGTTTCTTGCCTCGTGGTGTGTTTAGATAAGGCAGTTGGGTCCCATTTTCTCTACATATGACCTATATTCAAATAAACAACCAACATCAACATAACACTTGTGCCGTGTGAGTATAAAATTCTTAACTGGGTAAAACTCGTCATAACACGTATTACAGCCATATTATAACGGGGGAACTCTCCACTTTGGAGGTGCGTTTTCTTTCTCAAAATGGTTGCCTTGAATAAGTATGTGCCTGAGAGACTCTGATAAGACCTTAACCAATAAGGTTAAATGTTAACAATACACGAGACATGTAGTAAGATGCAATTAAATCGTGGTGTTGTAGGCGGATGTATGTAACTGCTACACTCCCATAAGGCATCCTGATATTGATAAATGTATCACAGTTAAGAAAATCTTGACGAAATAGAGAGATATTCGCTTATTACTGCATGTACAAGTAACGCTGATTCCAATCAGTTTAGTAAGTTTAGTAGCAGATCACATTTATAAACATTTCCAAAAGAAATTATGATTTTAATCCCTCGCACCTTCTCATGCCATGGCTGTTTTTTTTAAATGTATTTTGATTTATGGATTAATTGGTGATTATTAACTCCGCTTGTATTCTTTATGACTGAACTAAAATAAAAATCCATGCCAAAGTGGTGCCACATTTACTGTAAAATCCATGCCAAAGTGGTGCCACATTTACTGTAAAATCCATGCCAAAGTGGTGCTACATTTACTCATTGTAAAATCCATGCCAGAGTGGTGCCATATTTACTCATCGTAAAATCCATGCCAGCAGTATTTTTAATGCAAGAATTTGATTTGAAAGGAGTGGGCTTTTTTATTTTAGCTCATGTATTTAATAATAGTGTTGCTTTAAACACTTTTGCAGATAGAGCCATGATCAAAGAATGACCCAAAATATTGAAATAATGTACGTCAAAGGTGACGTTCAAGGACATGTTTGTACAATCGATCAAATATATTATCGCTGCCAATAACTAAAGTTTAGAAAACTACCACATTTTTATACCCAGAATGAAACACCGCACACTGTCATTAAAGGGCGTTGATTCAAACAGAATGCGGTTCAGATTGGGGAGAAGGAAAAAAAAGACGCACAAAAAGTATGAGATCTGAAATTCTGATAGCTCTGTATAACGTATATATTGTATTCCCCTCCCCTCCCCCACACACAGATGTTTGAGTGTCAAGCTTGTAATGAAAGAGATGCAGGTTTGATACCCATCCAGACCGACCCGGTCACTTGACTCACTGTCATTATGACGGGAATTTAGCTTTCTTTTCTTTGGCATAATGTGGTCATTTTAAGCTGAAATGGCGTTTTTATGCAGTATTTGTTCACAAATTATAATCAGGAACAGATAAAAGTATATTGGTTTCCTTTTTTAAATTTCTAAATGGAGAAATAGGGAGAAATTGGGATCTAACGATTATGCTGTTGCACCAATCTGATTAAAATCGGGTCTTCACTGACCTACGTAGCACAGTGGAGATCTGATTTTAATCAAGAGTGTATCAAATTATCCAGATCCTTCTAAATGTTGCAAAATGATCAAGACTTATCATTTATGCAGTTATCGGGAGAAAATGATAACAAACAAGAGAGAGAGAGAGAGAGAGAGAGAGAGAGAGAGAGAGAGAGAGAGAGAGAAGAGGAAGAAGAAACAAAATACTGAAGAACAAATATTCCCTTTCATAGGTACGTAATTTGAAGCTGCAAATACATACCTTCGTTAATAGTTTGCTTTATAGATCACACTGGAGAAATAAGAGTAGCCAAGATCGAGTAAAACATGCGAAATATTTTGTTGGGAGATAAGTTGTTAGATTTAAGTCAGCGGGGAGCCTTGTACTATCTCAAAGAACGTAAGTTTACATTCTTTGCCCTGTTGTTGATAATCTAGACTAAAAATAGTGATCAGATATATATTTTTCTGAGTGCCTTATGTGATATGAAATAATATACGCCGAGGTATAGCTACTGTGTTTGAATGCACTATATTTTCGTAATTCTTTTAAATAATTATCACCATTTCTTTTTTTCTTTCCCTCATTGTATCGATGACCTTATTGACAGTAGGTGTTACATTAGTCATTTCTATTTCTTCAATTTTCACATAATCACTATTAATTTCATAACCTATAACAAATTCCCTGCACTAATTTCTGCCTTTAGCGAGTTCTGGTGATAGTCGCTTCTTCGTGCATGTCAGGGGCAGGCAATACATGTGCCAACTTTGTGAGGGTCATACGTTTAAATGCACGTGTTTGTAAACGATGCAACATAAATTAATAATGATAATGAATTTGGAAAGTACAAGTATGGAAGATTCGAAATTGCGTTCAAACAGAAACCTCTATATTGACCATTAATGTAGTGAATGACGTCAAGTCAGCGATGTAAAAATATAACGATACCTTTATCCTAGGTTACGCAATGAATGCCAATTTGACTTGGAAATTAGTTCAGGGATCATGTGACTACATGATCATGTCCAGATGAAGATAAGAAAATGCCAGTAATAGGGTGGAGTTAATGGTTAGCCTGGAACAGAAACTTTAAGCTTTCTTTCCGCACAAGACATTATCTCCATGTGTCAAATCAGATACTGGGATGACTAAATCCATCTGCTTTCTTCATCCAGCTGTCTACCAGAAGTGTGGGAAAACTGAGATATGCATTGTGTTACACTTACCTTTTGTTAGAACTTTAGTTATCGTCATTGACAACCTGGCTCCTTTCATTATTGCCCAACCAACCAGGCGCCAGGCATGCTTGTCAGGAGATAAAGTATATGCTTTCACACACACACACACACACACACACACACACACACACACACATATATCTACTGTGGCCGCCATAATGGTTACTGTTATGGATATTTGTTTTATCGTGTTCTTATAGTGTCTAGTTAGTCGTAAATAAAAACGATGCAAAGTGACCCTAAATAGTTGTCACCATAGTAGCCATATTTAAAATATTGTTATCTCTGTTCCTCACAAATGAATGGTCATATCAAAATGGGGCTTTAATCAATAGACCTTTTATGATTCATGGTTGGTCCTCACCAAAAATGGTGCCCGTTGTACATCGAATATGGCTGCTACGATGATGGACATGTTGACATAGGGTTTTCACCAAAAGACTTCAAATGACATCTACTTGGTCCTAGATGAAAATGGTGCCAATCTGACATTCAGTATGTTCACCACAGCAGCTGATTTGAAAATGTTACCGCTGAAGAATATCAGAGTTGATTTCAACACTTGGCAATTAAAGGTCACCGGCCATACTCCAACATTTTTCTGTTTACATCAGATTTGCATTACATGATTAAAAGTAGTTATACTTGAACACAAAAAAATATCAAGTGTAAAGAAGAAACAATAATTTAATTGCTCGAAATAGAAGTATATAACGCTGTTACTTCTTAGCTACGATTTTCCCACCTATAGAGGACGCCAACCGGAAATGTACATTTATCCCACAAGACGAAGTACATGCGTCTTGTTGTCAAAAAATAAAACACTATAAACTATGGATAGGGAACGTTTAGATGAAACTATTGAAAACTAATTTACTGTTCAGCCTTATATCGATGTGCGTGCACGACGCACTAGATTGTGTCGCTTTCAAAACTGTTCCATTGTTTCAATTTATTTTCAAAATTCCCGTTAATACAGATAAAAAGGAATCAATGCTGGCTTCCCTATGTCGGCCCACTTTGTAAAAACTAAAAGAAATCGGCACACTTAAAAGAATCGACAAGGAACCAAAGTTGGCTTCCTTATGTCGGCCGACTTTATAAAAGAAAAAAAAAATCGGCACACTTAAAAGAATCCAAAGTCAGTTTCCGGGGCTGGCTTGCTTTGTAATAAAAATAGCCTTTGTATTTGATGTCTTGTCGGTAAGTTTAAGCAATGAGTTTATTGCTCGCTGACAGTTGTGTTTATTCATCACCCGGGCTTCTATTTGTTTGCCATATGTAATCATGATTTATACAGACGGACAGTGATGCTTGCAGGGTAAATAGTATACGCAGCAATAACTTGCTTTAATAATACTTTTGTAGCCCATACTAGCGAAAAGATTATCATTTGCACTCACAGTAAATGTATTTTCAAATAATGATTTTTATTTGCGAGATACCGTCGTATAGTTAGCCTGGATACAATACAGTCTTGGTCATTTTGCACCTTATGACGTATCATGCGTGAATGGCAGGTTCCTTCAAGGAATCGGGTGATATTCCCGTCTCTTTTGCGATTTTTTTTTTTTTTTTTTTTTATCTGACATAAGGATGCATACGTCAGACGGTATCCGCTACATATACGGAGTTCGTGGATATATTTTTTCTTTAATAAATTTCGCATAATGGAAAAAGAAGGAACAAATGATAAAAATGCAAGGTTATTTTCTTTCATTTTATTTTCAAATAAGTATTTTGTTATCTATTTTATTACACTGTGCAGTGGGGGGGGGGCACAAATTCCACACAAAATTATTTCGTTTCTTATTTGTATGGAATAATGGAGCAAGTATGATTGACGATGTTGACTAGTAATGACAAGCTTTCAGTTTACGCGCGCACACACTAAGACATCAACTTGAAAAACAAAAACAAACAATAAAATTAACTGGTGAGAGCTTCATAATGCAGCACCTAAAACACTGACAAAATGCTCAGCATTATTCTCTCTCTCTCTCTCTCTCTCTCTCTCTCTCTCTCTCTCTCTCTCATGTGTAATCGAGTGTGTATTATATGCAGCAGTAAAATTAAAATTATGAAGTCTAAAATTAAATATATTTGTTATAATATCTCATATACGGCGTCGCTACCCTTAGAAAAATGAATACGTATTCTGTAGCATATTATCTGTTAATTATTATTGTTTTATAAATCAGTATTGATAATTTGAACGGGACTTAAATTAAGAATGTCGTTGTGCAGATGCATATATTTTTTAGCATAAAAATGTATATAAACATTTAATTAGAATGAGCAAGATATGTCAGTTTGTGTTTTCTCTCATATATATGTACGTTACGAAGTATGATGATTCTTTTTTTAAAGAATATCAAGATAGGTTAGTTTGTTTAAATTTGTTCAATTTTTTTCCTAAAACCTATTCTATCTTTATATATATATATATATATATATATATA